>JARJHM010000761.1:0-152121 GCA_033356055.1 Carex pumila | reverse complement strand
GGCAGCAAATTCACAATTCACCAAACAACGCACTAACACTCAGAAATATAAAACACTCCACAAATTCTATAGTCTAATTAGAGTACTTCAACTGCTAATGCTTCCTCCAATGTTCTTCGTCAGACATCCGTTCGCGCCTGAACCTCTCTTGCACCGACTGTATGTATGTTGTAGCCCTTAGATCGACTTCACTGCTCATCAGTTCTCCGCCATTGGATTTCTCCACGTGCACATCGACCCCGACATTTTCCCTTTTAGGTTTCATCTCTGGTGGGGATGGCTTGACGGCTTTGGCAACGGTCTGGACCGGTGGCCCTAATGGAGCCGTCGGTTTTGGTGTCCGGTAGAAGGGCATCGATATCTTGCCACGGATGCCTCTACGCTTGTATCCTACGTCCATTAAATAGCTACTAGAATATTGGTGTGAGTTGGTCTGAAGCATGTATTTTCCATGGCTCTATTTATAAGGATGGACCGTGCGATTGAATCCCTATTTCCAGATAGAATTGGTGTACGGTATTTTACACTTGTGAGTATTTAACTATTATCTATTAAGTTTATTTATTTATTTTGAGAACCAATTTTTATTTAGTGACTAGAATAATATTCCTCTGATTTAAAATTCAACTGAAATATTACAAAATATCTGAAAATGATTTCGTAACGAGATTCCAAAAACTGATTTAATATAATAAATTTATTCAGTAATAACTAGTGTTATTGGTTAATTAATTTTTATTAATATGAAATTTGATTAGCAAAAGAATTATTAGGATTGGACTAGAGGTGATACCGTGATAATCTTTTGTACGGTCTATATTTCCAGGTGGTAGACCAGAAAAGGCTAAATATCTAGGATCCTATTTGTTCATTCATGAAATTCGCATAATTTGATTTTGATATCACTCGGAAAACTTATCTATTTGCAACGCCATATGGTAGATTCTTTCCTCACGTGCATCGGATGATACTCTCGTATAATCTTATCGGTTTAGAATTCTTTCCTCTATAGACCAGCTGATCAGAATAGAATTTTACAAAAATTCAAATGACTTTTGGTAAATTTGACTACAATAAGAATAGTTTAAAATTGAAACTTATCGATCTTAGAAGATTCAAAAGAAGTTTAAAATGAAATTTCCATTGACTTTGTTTTTCTATAAAAAAATATTCAACTAAGTAAATATTAATTACAATTGTATTTGAGTGAGTCTATGGTAATATGCATATCACGGGTTGTTATCGTGCTACGGCTCTATATTTGAGTTTTCAAATCCTAACGGTCGATCCGAACTGTTTATCTTGTTCTCCAAATATATGTTTGGAGACCAAATTTTATATTTTTTGAAAATTTTTTATTACTTTTTTAGATATTTAAAAAATCACTTGATCTGAAAATTCTGGACTATCCAAAAACAGTGATTTTCAATAAATCTAAAAAAATAGTAAAAAAATTTCAAAAAATGTAAAATTTGATCTCCAAATACATATTAACATGAATAACAAGATGAACGGTTTGGATCGACCGTTAGAATTTGAAAACTCAAATATAAAACTGTAACATAATAACAAATCGTAATATGCATAGTATCATAGACTCACTTATTGTATTTTCTTTCTTTCCGGTACAATCCATCCAAATAAAGGTGTAAAGAAAAAGAGTGAATTTGAGACAATCCATATCACAACTCAGATTCGTTGTAAATGGACAGATATTAAGATTGTGTGGCTTATGGATGATGCTGAAATCATTCATGCATTGTGGTATAAGAAGTTTGCAAGGATTTATAATCTCAGTGGACTGTAGATTGTGATACCATCGCACATGTAGATGTCTGCCACATAAAATCAACATTACGTAATAGTGGAGACGGGAATGGAGAGCTTACTTTATTGAAAGGTAGATATTGATGTCTGATTCCATCATTCATAAAGTTTGGGAATAGCTTAAAGAGTTCTAATCACCTTAGTTAATTTGAGGGGTTAATTAGGCTTAAGCATATTCTTCAATCATTTATCTCTTTTAGTTAATCACACGCTTTCCTAACTCTCATTTAGTGCGATTAATTATCACATTAACACCCTCAGCTTCCAATAACACCGCAGAGATATTCTAATGATTTGGAATCTATTAGAAGCGGGACTCTCCTTTGTGCGCTGGTAATTACAAAATTCAATGAATGTATTAAATATTAATATAAACAGTATGGTCGATACTCGAGAAGCTCCGAGAAAATATGCTCTTCTTCTGTTTATGCGTTCATTCTCTACCTTATCTTTATTGTTATTTTTCAACGATGGCGCTGTTTACTAGTCTCTCACTTTGGTACGGTCCAATAAGGACAACATGGCAATTATAGTAAATAGACTCAAAATTTTGATTATTTGCAATTTTCTCCTATAGATTTTTATTCATACAATTTGAGTTCCAATAAAAAAATTGAACTACAAAGCAACTTGATTTCAGACTGCAAATAACCGGGGTGTTTTTTACGATTTTTCCATAATTGTGCACTGTGTGACTGTGCCTAGACATGCAAACGAATAGAATCAAATCAAACTTATTTTGAGTTTGAATAAAATTCTAATTAAACTGATTTTATTTGTTCTAAAACGAATTAATTTTGAATCAAATTAATTATAATTTTTTTTAATCAAATTCAAAACGAATCACGAAATTATGAACTTTTTGTGCAGCTCTAATTGTGAAGCACTTTTCTATATTGTTTCAGCTTTGCACTAACAAAAGTGTGAATTTACATAATGTGATATTTTCACGTTGTTTAATCTATTAGTTTGCATGGTTTTACAAGGAATGTTAATTAAGGACGGGCGAGCTCTACAGGCCATTAATCCAAAGCACTATGTAGATGTAGAGATGAAAGTGCAGGAAGCAGGGGGGTGTCTGATGGGTATTGGATTAAAATTGGTTTGATATCTGGTTATAATCGTTCGATTCGCTTTGAGATTTGTGTATAATGCTTTAATATTTGTGTGCACTGCTTTAAATTTGTGCGGACCAAATGTTCGTAAATTTTGAAGCGAATCAAACAGTTCCAACCAGGCATCTATTTTGATGTCCATCAGTTGCACTCGGTTAATTCGTAGTTGAAAGATATTTTTACAACTCATTTCACTTATGGATTTATTACTTTCAGGGGTATAATAGGAGTAGAACTAGGGTGCATTCTTAAATTTACCAAGCTTCTTTGTGAACTTAATTCTAAAATCTACCGAATTGGCTTTAAACAACGAATTCCAACTATTGAAATCCATATACCTTTTTTAGTGATGTGTCTACATGAAAAAAGTTTAAATTTTCAAACTACTTTTGTACATAATCAAGTGGTAATTTTTTTTTTCAAAAAATAAATGCATTAAAATTTACTTATAAACCTTCTAATTTAATTTAATTGCTTTACTTTATACTAAATTAATTCAAAAAATAAAATTTGCACATGTAAACTCATCACTCATAAGGTAGATGGGTTTCAACAGTTTAGTTTCGTAGTTTGAAGCCAATCAAATAGATTTTAGAGTTAAGTTCATAAAAGGACCTGGTGAACTTAAGAACACCCTAGTTTTACCCGAATAAAAATACAAAATGTCATGTTGGGATGAGATTTGAAGATTTCACACAAAATCAAAGGTTTTATGCGAGTAACACATAAAAATAGGAGAAATAGCTTTCAGTCTAGTGAGATCGAACTAGCCTTTGTTCCATTCTAGTCACAAATTTACTCAATTTATTGACTATTTTTAAACTTATTGAAATTTATAAAGTATTCATTTTAATCTTTATTAAAAAAATTAAATATGTCGTCTCAAAAATAAAAATATTTTGTCTTCAAATTGGTCAGCTTTTGTGTACAAATACTTCATTTCTCTAAAAGTGACGTATACAATGACATTTAAACGCATGCTTGTTTGTGCACAAAATGTAAGTAAATGAATCATTTGCTCTCAAAATCAACCAATTAGAATATTAAATATTTATCTTATATATATTACATATTTTGTATTTTTTAATAAAGGATAAATTGATACTTTATAAATTTAAAGTGAGTTTTATAAATTTAAAGTGAGTTTTAATATTAAAGTCCATATATTGGAGAAATTTGTGAATTTTTGAAATTTAGAAGTGTAAATATGATATTATGAATACTAGAGAAAAATGTATGTAGTTTCGAAGTTTTTGAGGAGCATATATGAAATTCTCCCTTAAAATATATATATTATATTTACACATACATACATAAGCTGATGATTTGAACCGCTTAGCATGGTATCTATTTAAATGTGCTTGGAGACTAGATTTTGTATATATATTTTTTAATTTTTTTTAGTGAAAAATCATTATTTTTGGAACGGTCCAAAACTGTGATTTTGCACATATCTATAAAAGATTAAAGAAAATTCCAACAGATATAAAATTTGGTAGCTAAGCACATTTTAATATGAAAATCATGTTGAGCAGTACAGACTGTCTATTTGAATTAAAAAAAAAACGAAGATAAGAATGTGGGGGCATGAATGGAGTACATAAAAAAAAAGAAAATTTTACAAGTTATTTTAATGTATTTATTTTTCATTAATTTTTGACTGCTTGACTTGGCATTATATGAATTTGATTTTTTTTTTTAATTTTGCATGTATATACATCACTCATGAGGTAGATCGATTTCAATAATTTTGATTCGTCTCGTTTAAAATTAATTCGATATATTTTTAGAGTTATTGATTTGATGAGCACAACAGATCTTAACTTTGTTCGTATATACACACATATCTGCGTGTGTATTTGTATGTTAGATGTAGATGTATGAATATAAATCCCTGTCCATTCAAAGCAAAACAAACACAATGCTCCAAATATATATATAGAGTGACTAATATGCATTCGTAAGCACTTCGGCTGAAGTGCTTAAGGTCAAAATTTGATTTTTCAAAATCTAAACGGTCGATTTGAACCGTTCATCTTGTTCTCCATATTAATATATGCTTGGAGACCAAATTTTATATTTTTCTGAATTTTTTTACTATTTATTAAGTATTTTACAAAATTGTTGATCCAACGGTAGCTTAACAAAACAGTAAAATCAGCAGCTACCGTTGAATCAACAATTTTGTAAAATAGTTAATAAATAGTAAAAAAATTCAAAAAAATATAAAATTTGGTCTCCAAGCATATATTAATATGGAGAACAAGATGAACGGTTCAGATCGACCGTTTGGATTTTGAAAAATCAAATTTGGACCGTAAGCACTTCGGCTGAAGTGCTTACGAATGCATATTAGTCACTCTCTCTCTCTCTCTCTATATATATATGGGTCCAGCTAATTTGCTGCCGGCAGCATTTTAGCTGGAGGTGTTGCCGCATTTTTTTTATTTTGTGATGTCCGAATAACAAATTCAAACCGTTAGATGTTTAATCTATATTATAATTTACACCAAATTTTATATTTTTTGGAATTTTTTTACTATTTATTAAGCTGGTTTGAAAACTGCTGATTTCAGTAATTTTCTGCAGCATTGAAATAAGCGGTTTTCAAACCAGCTTAATAAATAGTAAAAAAATTCCAAAAAGATATAAAATTTGGTCTCCAAGTAGATTATAATATAAATTAAATATTTAACGGTTTGGATTTGTTATTTGAACATCACACGGCTAAATATAACCCCGACAATACTTGAGCAGAATTGCTGCTAGCAGTAATTTAGCCACGGCCTATATATAAATATATATATTCTGAATTAAATGCTACATAATATTGCAACAGATCGATGAACAGGTATCCTCCTCTCTCTGTAAAGCAAAATATCTGCAATTTGTGACAGATCATGTTAAATTTTAATAAAATTATTACTACACAAGGATACGGATTGGGACGAAGTCGACTGTAGAAATATCTAAGAATATGATGGAAAACAACACGAAGGAAATTTAAAGATGGAATAATTGAATCATTGTACCGACAATAGTTATCAAGTAGCATCTTAGTTGGAAATCAGGGCAAAAAAGACAAAAAGAAAGAGCGAGTTGGAACAGGAAATTGCTAGGTTAGAGAAGATTGTAAAGCAACAAATCCACTAAAAGCTTTTTAATTTAGGGGCAATATTTTGATTCTATTCTGATATGGCCGGGTATGCTGATGTATAAAGTGGAGATATTTTCTGCGTCCTTATCTGGGAAAGAATAAAGGTAAAATGGCCTTTTTTATCCCCCCAATGATCCCTTACCTCGAAAAAAAGGAGCACTAAAATTACACCGGAATAATTCCAAATGCAAGCTCCTCCGTTTTTGGGATGCTAATGGATCAGATCGACTTAAATTCCGCTATAATATAATATTATATATATATATATAGAGGAGAAATCAAGTTACAATATTTTTTTGAGTTACAACAAGTTATAACAAATTTTTTTTTAATTTTTGAAAGTCCAAATCATCGATTCAAATCGTTAGATATGATCTTTACAATAAAATGTGTTTGGAGACCAAATTTTACATTTTTTGAAAATTTTTTACTATTTATTAAGATGGGTACAAAAACTAGTCAAATTCAGACCATTGAATTTTGTACCCATCTTAATAAATAGTAAAAAAATTTCAAAAAATATAAAATTTGGTCTCCAAGCACATTTTATTGTAGAGATCACATCTAACGGTTTGGATCGACGATTTGGACTTTCAAAATTAAAAAAAAAAACTTGTTGTAACTTGTTGTAACTTGATCCCTCCTCATATATATATATATATATATATATATATATATATGTATATATATTTAAGTAGATTGAAGTTGAATAATTTTCTAATTATTTAATACTCTTGTTATTACAATAAAATATTTTTTCAATTTGATTTTCGAACTCATAAATTCTTACATAAAAATTATGTGTCTTTGTCACTAGATCAAATACTAGTTCTTTAATATAATATTATATTAATATATTCATTTTTTAGTTCCTGGTATATAAACACACGAAACAATTTGAAATACATCTACATATTAAAATTGGAAACTGTCTGATGTCCAGTCAGAACTTCTGCTTATTTTTAGTTCCTAGTATATAAATACCCGAAACAATTTGAAATATATATACAGATGGAAATTGGAAACTGTCTGATGTCCAGTTAGAACTTCTGCATGAAGATTTGTGTACACTTAATTTATACAAATAATGAAAATGTCAAATGTAAATTTCTATGCAAATTGATGGTTTTCATTGAGTGTCAAATCAAATTTGATTCAATACTCGTCGAGTTGTTCCAATGCCGTGCAGTTTACAGATCATTCTAACAAGCTAGTAGTACTTATTTATTTTCAATGATTATTTGAGTGAACAAAAGATTTAGATTGTGTTTGAATGAAGAATTGAGTTAGTGAAAATAGTGAACTAACCTAAATTTGAGATAATGAGCTAACTTAATTTTTAATTGAGTTAGTAGAATTGTATGCTAATTCAAAAATAAAATAAAATAAAATAAAGAATAGTCTTTTTTTCATTAATCTAAACAAATCCAAATATATAATAGTAGTTCAGAATAGTAGCTAACTTGGATTAACACTATTATTTGCCTCATTCAAACACATTCTTACTAGTTAAAGATTCCAATCTTGACTATATATTTTACCTGCAATTATATCAGATCTGATTTCCTTTTTAGCTATACAATTTTATAAAGATCATAAAATTCTTTAAAACGATTGTAAATTTTTTTTTAAAAAGGCCAAAAAGATGTAAAAATAATATCTCAATATGGATTTGAGACAGATCGGGTTGAGCTGAATCGTAGCTTGTCATTTTCATCCTTCAACGCGTGGATACGATCCATCTAATTAGGATGTGGGCTGGGATTAGTCACAACTGTCACAACTGTCTCAATTTTTCTTATTTGGAGGTCGGATGGTCCGATTAAGAATTTTACAAGTCAGATTTTCTAGAAAAATCGATCTCAACTCAAATTTGCAGAAACATTAAATTTTATTGGTTCTATTTCATTGCTGTTGTTTATTTATGAGTGTGTGCAAACATGCTTATCCCGGAAAAGAAATACACTTTTCTGTGACTTTACATATTAGTCTCCAAAATAATTTTAATTGTGAACTATTTTTTTGAAGGTTATATATTTTTATCTTTTAAACATATATATATATTCATGATAGTGTACTTTTAATATAAGCTAAATATTTTTCAAAAAATGTTCATTCGTTAATGCCATATATATGTTTTGGATCGTTCCAATATATGGTTACGTTGTATTTTTTTTCTTCTTTAAATTGAATCCTACCAAGTTACATAAATTCACTTCTATATATGATAGAAATGTAATGGTGTGAACAATTTTCTTTTTGGAGAGAAGTGAACATTTATTGTTGCGTATCTTCAAATTGATGTAATTTCTTTTGTAGGTTCTTTTCCTTGTTAATAGTGTAAGAACTGTTGTTGTAATAACATCTATCGATCGATTAATACAACTTTGGTAGTCACTATCAAGTTTTCAATATATATATAGAGTAAGCTGGCTACCATACATTGCAACGCATAGGTATTTTTATACATTAGATTATAAATTATTGGATTCAAAGTCTAAATAACCGATTCAAACCATTTATCTTATTCTCCATATTAATATGTATTTGGAGACCAAATTTTACATTTTTTGGAATTTTTTTACTATTTATTTAGATTTATTAAAAATCATTGTTTTTAAGACAAATTTGAATCATAAAAAATAGAGATTTTCAATAAATCTAAAAAAATAGTAAAATATTTAAAAAATATATATAATTTAGTCTTAAAACACATATTAATATGAAGAACAAGATGAACGGTCTAAATTGGTTATTTAAACTTTGAATCATATAATTTATAGTCTAATATACAAAAATACTTATGCATTACAATGCATGGTAGCCTTACTCCCTATCTATATATAGCTCACGAAAATATTGATAGCCGCATTTTTTTTTTAAGTTGGAGTCTTGAGATTAAAGAGTTCCTGAATTTTAATAGTATGAAATGCTTTCACTTCATATAACTCATTTGAATAGGATTCAGGTGCGCCTCTCTACTTTATAATTAAACATGCCAAAAAAAAAAAAAAAAACACAATACGTCTATGGTTGGTGTTAATTTGGAAGATAGAAAATTGATAAGAAAATATCTTCTATGCATTTCATTTAGAAAAGATTTGTAGGTTCTGTAAGAACTATATTTGTCGTGTATTATGTTACATAAAAATAATGTATGCATATATATAGCTCGATACTAATCTAACATTCAACATCCTAGAGAAAATTTGATTTGCCAGTATATTGTTCTTCAATTTTTTTTATTAAATTTTTTGTTTATCATATATTTATATATTTTTTTTAAATTAGTGGCTTTAAATGTCAACTAATAACTAATAATTTTATTGATAAGAAAAATGAACTTACAACGAATTAAATGACTCTCCAATACAAAATCTTATATTTTATTCTCACAAAATTATCGAAATTACTCAAAATAACTCTAATTTTCTAATCTCACTTGTATACACTCATAATTACTCTATTACCTTAAACTCTATCGCTCTCTATAGCCGGATCCACTCTTTTGACCGCCGCTGTGCTCTAACGTCCGGACCTACTCACCCACACCCTAATCAAGATGGCGTAGAGATTCAATACTCCGAAGTCTGACGATACCTCACTCTCAACTCCAGTTCCTCCCCTCTCATTCTTCTCTCCACTTAAAAAAGTAGAGCCAATCGAGAGAGAGAGGAGAAGCTATGTTAGAAGTAAAATCTAGAAAAGTGAGAAGAACAAATCAGAAGAGAAGAGAAGTGGAGAGGAAAAACTACGTGGCAGCTGCTAGAGTTTTGAAATCACCAAAATATTACTTCGGTGTCATATATTTATGTTTTCATAATATTTCTATTTAGGACAACATGGAATTGCACAATATATAGAACAGTTGTACGTGTCTGCAATTTTAGCTTCATATTGATTAGGCAACATCAAGATAAGTCGTCCATATATTTTTGGGACGCCAGATAGCTAGCTACGTGTACTATCAATACTTGAAATAAAATCTCCCCATGCGGAAACACACAGGGACCACCAATCATACATGCGATCAGGAAAAATACAAAAAGAAGCAGAGTTGAGTTGATTTTATTTTATAGAGAAGGGACCCTCGCTAATCTCTTTCCTTTTATTCTCTTTAAAAGGCAAAGCTTGTGGCATAGTCTTCAATCTTCAATGCCACGAAATTATATATATAGTGTATATCACTGCCTCACAGTATCATAGTGTGTTTGTGCTCATCTATTATTGTAAATACTATGTACATAACATATGGAGTAGAATTAGGCTATTATTTAGACTTACCAATTTTGAAGTTACTTCACCTCTAAGTGGGTTAACTTCTTCCGTCTCCAAACTTATTACGTACATCATAGTTCATTCATATTTGGCTATATGTGAGGAATAAACTCATTATTATTTCTCGCTTCAAGTCACAACCAAACAAGACATAAGATATTTAAAACCAACACAGACAAATACTTTACGTTCATAAGATATTTCTCGCTTCAAGTTTATACTTAATTAATTTCATGATTTTTAGACCTAACATAGACAAATACTTTACGTTCATATTATGTAAGTATAATAGTAATTCATGACCAAGGAAATCAAGAATAAATTACATCAATAAAACTGTAACCCAGTGTCCATGAAGCCACATAAAGCATACCACAAAAATTACAAATAAGTGTAGATCATACAAAAGTAGCAAATAGCAAGGATAGATTGCGGGCTGAGCTGCTGATGTCCAACCTTTTTTTTGACAGGCCTCACTACTCTGCTGTCCATCATACGGTCCGAATTTCAATTTTAAAAATAGTGCTTCTGAAATATTTACTAGGAGAAAAGGTATGGCTTTCTATGCTTGTAATTCCCTAGGAGACTATGCCTACAAAGAAAAGGTATGACCCGTATTTTTTTATTTTTTTTTCACAGGTATCGGTCGTATGATCTCAATCAGATGACTTAGAGGCATCTTGTAAATCTTCTTCAGATTTGCATCGCTTCAGCTCCCGGAATCTTATTATAGATTTGCATCGCATCACCTCCCGGAATCTTATTATAGATTTGCATCGACTGTCCAAATATTTATTATTTCCATTTCACAATATGCAAAGATTTTCGTACCGATATGGCGATCTATTTATAATTTTTTTCTGCTTCGCTCATTTCGGCCGCAATTCATCGAGCTTTTATCCGCAATGAAATTTTGGAAAATGAAACGGAATTGCAAAATTCGTCCGGCACGAACGGCCCTGGTAACTTTAGTCAAACATTGGTGTCCTTGACCTACTATACACGCGTCACCTATACAGCAACATATTTAGATACGGTTCCTGTTTAGATACCGACCGATTAGACGTAGGCTTCAAAACAACGAATCTAGAGATTGGCGCCTATTTGGATATAAAGGTCCGTTTTGATATTCGAGCCATACTAAAATCGACGGCTCAGATAAACCTGACTCTCCAACTCCTTCGAGGTCCAAAATCATCCACGTGTTCCCACAACACCGAAAGCGGTGTACAGCAACACAAACCCAAATATTTGAACAAAAGAGAAAACACTAACTCTAAAATATCTACCTAAAATATCTCTTACATAGGGAACCGCCTCGATAATGCTTTTATATTAAAATTAATATGTAAAATTATTTTTCCAAATCTTGCTATAAATTAAAAATGCATCAGACTTGGACATAGTAAAACAAGCAAAAAGACAAAAAAGGATGTAGCTCCACAAAATCTTAAATAATCTTCTGATTGGAGATCGACCTGAAAATCTGATAACAGATCTGAAACAGATATTCCTTAGCTTACTAGCTTAGTACCAAATACTTTTTTTGTGTGATAAGGTGAGAGAGAGAAGATAATCATCCGATGCTTGCTTCTTCCCTACAAAATTTTGTTCGCTATTTTATTTTATTGCAAGTTCGATATAGCAAATGTTAAAAATGTCAAAATTTTGTATTTGATAAATTCTGCGCAAGGGTTAGAAGAGAGGATGGGAGGAGATGAATGACTAGACATATCAGTTCTCTGTTTGAACACTAAAAATGGAAGAGAGGAGATAGGAGAAAATGCTTGCTTAGTATTATACTCCAAATTAGACTGTAAATGTTTACATCCCCTCTTTTTCTTGAGCTTACCCCTCGTAGTTTGTACAAAGGTGATAATTGTTATAATATCCAAAATTTTCGAAATATTTGAACATCACATGCCATCATATTAACTTTTACTGAAAAAAAATCTTCCAAAAACACGAAAATATTCAACAATAGAACTGAATTTAGGACATTTACAAAAATATCTGACGATAGATATGTTTTGTTTAATCCAAATAAACACGCAGCAAACTTCATCTACTTTTGTAATAGCATGTAAAATAAACTTCTACGTGATACTTTTGTAGCAGCAATAATATCTAATAGTAGTGTTAATAATAACGACAAAACCAATCATAGCAATAATAACAAGATATTTGATGAATGTTTCAGTATTTTGTTACTAGAGTTTCGATAGTACAAAATATAGTATAATTAAAAAAAAAAGATTATTGGACTAAAAAAGGGAGGCATATGTGCATCGAGTAATAATATGCTCTGCCACACAAATGGAAACAATTCCAGAGCAAATTTTTGTCGAGTCATCATAACCTTTACAAGGCAGTCATTAGAAGTATATTTGAAATTTACATTATAGTCACACGTAAATTGAGAAATACTCCCAAAATATGACAAACAGTGTCTAGATAAAAATGTTTACGACAAGGAGTAGTAGGTTTCATGCTTAGGATCGGAAAATGCGATTGGTTTTATTTTTAATTTATCGTAAAATTTTCTAAAAAAATAATTTAAAATTTAATTATTATAATATAAAAAGATTCGAGTTAACCGTCATTACTCAAAATAAAAAAAATATATATAAAAGAGTGAACCGTCGTCCGGTTTGAAGCTTACCTCTAGATCTCTCCAGCCTTGTTTCAACCTCGAAAGCCATTTTAGAGAAATAAAAACACGTAGAGAGAACAAAAACATCTTTTGACAAAGCTGTATACAAGGGAGTAATCATTCAATAAACCAAATACAAGGAGAAAAAAAGCAGGGGGGGCCTTGTTGCTTTATCTGTTAAAAAAAGAACACTCTGGGTATCTTAGGAGCTAGGTGCAGCTCCGTTGGCACCCTCCTTGTCAGTGACTCGAACGGATGGAGAGGTCATTTTCAATTTCCCTCTCGCTTAATTCCTTCTATTTCATAAAAGAAAAGACAGATGGCGAAAGGGGTACTACAAAAAGAGCGGGATGGTTTCTCACCTCTTGGCATTTTTGTTGTTCATTTAGGTTTACTAGATCAGGCAGTGATGATGCGCGGTCGTGTTGAACTGAAGCGGATTGAAAACAAGGCGAGCCGCCAAGTCAGCTTCTCAAGGCGGCGCTGTGGCCTCATGAAGAAAGCGCACGAGCTGTCTGTGTTGTGCGACGCTGACGTGGGATTGATCATCTTCTCTCCAAAGGGGAAGCTCTATGAGTTCTCCAGCTCCAACTGGTACGCCTCAATACCTCGCTTGGAATTAATTTTTTTTTAAATATTTTAGTTAAAACCTAGATTGTTAGATCGGGGAAGAGAGATGAGGTCGTCGTAAGGGTGTTCTTCTCTGCCGAAGATACCCTTAGCAGGTATTAATAGGCTCGCAATTGCGAATTTGGGAGGGTGTTTACTAGTCTTTTGAGAGGTGATGGGACCTGAGAGGGTCAAAAAGAAAAGATAGCGTCAGATATTTTATCGATATTGAAACTCGGCGTGTCAGCGACCTGATTTCTCTTCTTTTACAATTCTTTTGCAATTCTTTTCACTTGTCTTTTCTGCCCTCGTGAGCCTCCCTCGTTTGACTGCTGTTGAAGCATTTTTATTGTCATTCACCGTTTAATTTCATCTCAACAGTCCTTTGTTTAAAATTTATATTTATACTGTATATTTCATGCGGTTGAGGATTTTCTAATAATTCCATAACTCAATTCTGATTGGCTGAAGCTGCTCCAAAAATAACGCTCTTTCACTTCGAGTAGGTTGTCGAGCAAGCACAAGGGGCAAGGTACTGCTCATTTGTAGCAATTATCATTGTTTATCAACGATCATTTCTCAAAAAAAAAAAAAAATTCTTCAATTATTAATTGGCAGCGTGGTGTTACAGATCACGAAGAACTTATGAGTTCTCAAATTAAATATTATCATCCATACGTAATGAAACTAAATCACCTAGGTTAGGTGCAACTCTTATGGTTTCAATTAATATCTTATGCGTAAGTTCATTGAATGGAAAATCATTTATATTTCGGGGTATTTGTGAAAAAAAACATTTTTTTACATGTAACGATGCGGATATTTAACTTGAATGGTGTTTTGTGAAGAAATTTTTAGATTTGGAGAAAAGACATATCAAAACTCTTCCAACACAGATGAAAAATGACTGCTTATAGCTAGTTTGCTCTTACTTGTTAGGGTTTTCATCATGTATGGTTTTAGGGTTTTCATTATTTAAGTTTGACTCTTGCTTCTACTCAATCATCTCTAAATCTTTCATAACTTAAATCCTTGTGCGATAATATGCCCCACCTATATTATCCAATATTAAGCCTATGATTAATTTACAAGTAATTTTCTTAAATGAAACAATCCAACTTACATTTGTGTAGAAGTTTCTGTTATTTGGTGGATTGAACTTCCAATATAATCTATAATACAACTATTTTAATAAGAACTATATGCTTCTTCTTCTTCTTTTTATATTTCAAGAAAATAATTTTTCACACAGGAATTGAAATGTCATGTAGGCTCTTCAAAGACACAATATGATCTGCTAGATAATGTAAGAATATTCATTTAGTTCTTTTTTCTAACAGTGTATTCCAAAACGTTCATACTAAATCCTTATTACTAGTTATTTTGTGTATAGCTTTAATAAACTGTTAGATTATATATTGTTTTAATATACTGTTTGATTATCACACTAATTTGAGTAGCTTTCAATTGTCTAAAAACATACTGGAACCCCTTAGCATCATCTTCCTTGCTCTTCTCATATAAGCCTTGCTAAAACCTGAGAAAAATAAAACATGGATTGGGTCAATTGCTGTGCGTGCTTGGTTTAATGTGGCTCAGTATCCCTGTCTAATCATGGTCGAACAACTCAGGGATTATACATGCAAAACTCTACCTTTGTCATGCTAACTGACAAATAGCAGGGAATGAACATCCCTGCTATTCATATGCTTGAACAAGTCTGCAATATATTATTACTACAACAAATTTAATTTCAGCTGCATGTGAATTTAAGAGCGATATGTACATTCCTCCGTGCTTTGACTTTGTTTTCTCAGAAGTCAGAAGCCATGAATGTCATAGACCAGCTCCAAAACCAATGGATACCGATAGGGTGAATATCTAAGGGAGGTAAGTTAAATAGGTTGTTTTACTGCCATGTGATAATATATTCAATGAAAATCAAGGTTCTGAATAGTGTTTATCGCGTCATTGTGGGGAGCCTTCAAAAAAAACTATAATGAAAGCTATTTCAAATAGCATTTTTTATTTTTATAAAAATTATATTATATATTTGTACTATATCAACATTATTTAGTCTTATAGAATAATAAATAATATCAAATTGATTAAAAATTATAATATTCATATTGAACCAATACAAAGTTCAAATTGCGACTCAAAATATCTATAGTAATACTAATATCATAAACTATCGATATTTTTTTATTTAAAATATCTTCAACATCATAACATAATTTATCTTTTTTCTATTTAAATTTCAAAATAACCTAGAAATTGAAAAGAAAAAAAAATCATACTTATAGTAAAATAAACAGATAATCCTTGAAGAAATTCTTGTTAGTCCCTAAAATTTTCATAATTTAGCAATTATTTATTTGATTTATCATTAGTTAAAAAAAACCAAAAGCAAAATGAAATAATTATTATAGCAGACTTGAATTTGATATAATGTAATATTTATCAAAATTAAACAATATCTTCACCATTTATTTATTTTAAAGCAAATGTTGCATAGCGAGTGCTATTTGCGCTACACGCTATACACTATAGCGGACCGCTATTACCCCTATAGCATATATAGCGCAAATAGCGTGTTTTAATGCCATAGCATAACGTTTGGTCTCCAAAAACGCTATAGTGCCGCTATAGCATGTTATTTAGAACACTAATAAAAACAAATCCCTAAATTCCTAAAAGAAAAGCTGAGCAGTCTCGATTTCTAATCATCCTATTTAACTTATATAACTTGTTTCTTGCCAGGGAATAGTGCATGGTTGTGTCATTCAACCTTTTAGTTTAGACAGTGGCCAAAAAAATAAAATAATTAAATTTTTACAATATATTTTAAAGGAACACAATAAGCTCGGAAATCAACTCATGCAATATGTGCGTTTAGAAAGTAGTGGTAGTTTTAAGTATCTTAGAACATCTTAATGCAGCCAATCACAGTGCTTTAAAGTATTTAAGGTTAAATAAAGTTTAAACATCTTCATATAGGTGGACTAAACTATTAAATCCTAAAATTTAAAGCGTTTTTTCTTGTATTAATTCACTTGCTAACAAAATACATAAGAATTACATAATTTTTTTTATATAGCCTTGGTAAAAAATGTAATGGCGCATTTGTGGTAGTTGATCGGTAACATTACCATAATTGAATTGCTTATTACTACTAGGATTATTGTAGTTTCATGACTTGTGGTAGTTAGGTTTCCCAAAGGACACTATTATATTTTGAAATATTGCGGTTTTTGCTTGTATATTAAGGTGGTGTTTAGTTGTGGACTAAAGGTAATGAGATCCAAGTTGGTTATGCCCACATAGGTCGGCATAAATTATTTATATTTAGTCAACATCTAAAGTTATATTTTGATTATTAAGTTATTTTTTTATTTTGTCAAAATTTTGTAACTTAGAGCATGACTTAATTTGTTTTTATAATGAAATTGCAACTATTAGACCTCTTATTTTTCAAAACCATCACAAATTGGTCCCTGTCATTGCCAAAACCCATACCACTACTACAAGCTTTTTGGTACCAACCGGTACGAGTAACAATATTACTCTATCAATTACAAAGAGGTCATTTGGCACTAGTAAATATGTACTACCCACTAAGTACAAGCATCAAAGTCATGTTTGGTTGTGGAGTAAGTGATGGAGTAAAACCCTCTACTCCACTTTTAAGAAGTCAAATGAGGAGTAAATTTAAAGAAGTAAGATGGAGTGACATTTGAGTTAATATGGATTAAGTTACTCCACCTCTTTAAATGGAGTAACTTACTCCACCTATGGATCCTGCAATTAGAGTTACACCATGTTATAATTTTCTCTCTCTTTCTTAGTCTAGCTATTTTTATGATGGCCAAAGATATCACAATTTTGTTATATGAGATAAATAAAGTATATTGACTAGTCACATTTCTTCGCATGATTCATAGCACACTAAGTGCTACTTTTTGTAATATGGCGGGGGCTAACATTTAAATCAAAGCATGCATTCTACATTTTGGAAACCATTACAATCGCAGTTCAAAAGATCAAATACAATTGTTGCATGAATCCGACTGATGACACTTATATAACAATCAATGTAGTATTTCATAACGAATCTCCATCTAATATCATTTTCATTAACATGTAGCTATGCGATTGACTTGATATCTCATATTTACTTAAATTTAACAATAATAATTAGTTAATTCAAATACTAGTCCATAAAATCACTAGTGTCACACTAATAACAAAAGGCTACAAATCATTAAGAATAACATAACATCTATAGAGTTTCATGATCAAATCACAAAATTTTATAATTCAAAATAATTAATGCTTTGAATAAAGAATATAATAATAGTATTATTCCTAAAACATTGTTTTAAACATATTACAATGTGATTGTATTATTGATTTATCAGACATGGCATACTCTACTTACATTAGGTCAAACTATAATAAATAGAGAGACGTTTGGTGGTAGTCCAATAGTCCAATTCAATCCATTTCTTAGCATCATAACATTCCCGAATTGATTTAGTATGTAGCAACTCTATTTGGAATGAATTATGTCTCAATATTGTGATTTTTTTTTCAAAAAAAATGAAAATTATTTCGGATTCTTGAACAATTTCTCATCTCGAGTAAGTTATTATAATTATAAGATTAGTTCAATTGAGTCTTTCAGTCACTTAGCTTACTCTATAACTATGTGTTAGAGCATCCACAACTCTGAAATTATATTGAAATTAATATTGTTGTTATGAAAGAAACTTGATTTTAATTTCAACGCTTCTGTATCAGTGAGTTGAAATTAATTTCTTTAGAGTATACATAATGGAGAAAAAGCAAAACATTTTAGTATTTCTTCTCTCTTCTCTTGTTTTTCCTCTGAAAAATGTTTCCTATCTCTTGTTAATTTGGCGCTCTTTCTTGATTTTATCCTCACCACCTGTAGCCATTTTGGTTTTCCACTTCTCCACCAACTATTATAATAAACTAAATCAACATAAATATAATAAACAATTTCAACAACCAAGATTTTAAAGGGAGAAAAGAAAATGATAATGTATCTTTTTTTGCCAATGTCTAAATAGAAATTGCTTTCATTAAGTGAAAGCTTTCAAATTAGAAATTCTCCCTCACCAATGAGAGAATGTGAAATCACCAACGCAGATTTTAAAAGTAAATGTTGAAACTGATAGAGTTACTTTTATGATATGACTATGTTATGATACCAACTTGTTATGACTCAAGTGCTTTTCTGAGAAACAATAAACAATTTGATGATATTTTGTGGCCTCTTGTTGGCTAGCTGAACTTGGGGTTGTGGAGCTTTGGTAGTGCTCGTGTTCATTTGAAACATAGGGGGATGTGGTGAGTCTCAACTTGTTATGTTGAATTTTACGCATGTGTTTGTTTGAAATTCACTACAAGTGGGTTATTCATCATTGAGGATGTCGTTGAGTTGTTGAAGATGTCGTTCATTTAGATTTGAAGGGGTGTAAGTCTTGTCTTGAGATTTTTTTTCTTCTTTCCCAATCTATTCTTAATTGTTGTAAGCATTTCCTTCATTCCATTCTCTACTGATTTTCTCTTTGAATTTATTGAACTCTTTGTTTTGATTATTGGAGCACCTTTGCATCCCATCTGGCCTTATTTTTTGCACCTTAATTTGTTTATCAATTTGTTGAGCGTGTGTCATCATTCACCTAATGCCTTAATCACGGCTATGATCTAATTATTCTTTGATACCAATTTGTTATGACCCAAGTGACTTTATGCAAACAACAAACCTTTTTATAGTATTTTGGAGTTTTCGAGTGAGTGAGAGCTTTTCAGAAAGAACACAAGAAAATATATGGATTTGTGATGATTTAAGAAATTATTGAAGATATTTGATTGGTGAAAATATGGCTAAAGATGAACAAACATAGATGAAAATGTTTAACACTAATATACTTTCCTCTTACTTTCAAAAGACAACCAGATTTGATCAATTTTATGTTGTATTGATTCTTAATTTCAATTGATACAAAACACACACACATACATATATCTATATATGAAACACTCCACTAATAGAACTCTCGTAACTCCATAACTAACACACATTTTCTAATTTAACCATCCACTTTTGCTATATTACATGATTTGAAAATAAATTTTTAATTACTTCTAGATATACTAAATTAACTAAAAGATAAATGAGGGATTTCATATATACCACTAAAAAGAAGACGCCTCATATACCTCTTAGAGATTTTGGAGACATGTACTCAAAACTATTTTTTCACTTTTGTAAATCCAAGTAAGTTTTGATTCCATCGAAAAATGATAAGTCCAAGTCTTGGTGTCGATTCATGCATCTTTGGGTTTTGTGCGTTGTACCATTCAATGTTGATGTTCCTCTCATGCTTAGTATATACATGTTGGCCTCTCGTTTGTTACTTGAACTTTGAGGTTGTGTTGTTTTAGTAGTGTTTTTTCTTTGAAATATAATTGTTGTTGCCGGTCTCAACTTGTTATGTCAAAGATTGTGCATGTATTTGTCCAAATTCGTTGGAAGTGGGTTGTTGATTATTGTGGATGTCATTTTGAAATTGTTGGAGTTGACATTCATGTAAATTTGAGGGGTATAAGCCTTATCGCAAAGGGTTCTCCTGCCCTCCCAATCTATTCATGATTTTTGTAAACATTTCATTCATCTCTTACCATTCTTTATTGGTCTTCTCTTTAAATTAATGGAACTCCTTGGCATGATTAGCATAGCGCATTTGCATTCTATCCAGCCGTGTTTTTGTGCTTTAATTTTCTCATTAACTTGTTGAGTGTGTGTCATCATCCTCATAATGCCTTAATCGCAACTATTATACCAATTTGTTATGATCTAACTATGCTTTGATACTAATTTGTTACGACCTTGAGTGATTATGTGAGAAACAACAAACTTTCTGATGGTATTTTGGAGTTTTGAAGGAACATTTTTTTTTAGTTTTTGGGCGATTGAGAGCTTTTCAAAAAAGACACGAGATAAGGAATGGATTTGTGATGATTCATATAAGGTTAAAGGGATTTTGTTTGGAAAGATATGATTAAAGATAGAAGAACGTGGATAGAAATAATGAACACTAATTCACTTTACTCTTATTTAAGGTTTGTGTTGTAATAATTAATTATTATAATTGGTACAAAATACACACATATATCAGAAAGATTTCATTAACATCACTAACACAACTACTACTATTACAACACAAACACTTTCCTAATTGAACTGTCAATTACTTCTAAATATTACATGATCTTAAAATAAATAAATATTTTTATGTGCCTTAAGTAGCTAACAAATACAATACAATAATTATACGTCTAAAACTAGAACAAGGACTAAATAGATTAGTTTTTTGAAGACTCTTGACATACTGAACAACAAATTATAACAATTCGATTCTAATATTTGTAGATTCTAAAATGTAAACAGTATAAAGTATTTAAGTTGTGAATTTCGCCGTCTATTTTTCGACACTTGAAATCGTATCTAATAGACTTGTAAAGAAAAAATTGTGATTAAAGTAATTATCGAATTTCAATTTCAGAACCATTTGTATTGTGTATTGCATTTCCTCTTGAATTTGTTTTTCTTTTTGCATATTCTTAATATATTTGCTGTCAAACTTGTTCCTAAAGTTTTATGGTATTATTGATTGATTTATTGTTATGTATGTCGTGACAGTCTTTTAATATGGTATCAACATGAATGACTATACAATTGTATAGCATCTTAAATCTTCACAATTTTTGTGAGTATTCTCTCTTCGAGAACCTTAGCAATGGTTTCTAAGTGGATTAATTAGTCAAAATAAATTCAATATTATATCAATGGTTCATATATATATATAGTTATCTTGCATAGTTTTATACATGAACCTAAAACTTTAAATAATGCACCACAAAAACCATTGGTTGCTATCTCACTATCACTTATATGTTAGAATTGAGATATTAGGTGTTCACTCTAATAGTACGCGAAGTACAATTAAGCATCTATAATTATCATTGGTAGTAATGTCAATATTGGTATCTTTTTTTTTTAGGTTCTAGCATTTAGTTTGTTTCATAACTCTCATGTGGTGGTTATGAAGTATAAATTTCATCCAACAAACTCGTCATCCACAACTTTTCTTGCAATGTCTATTTAAATATTGTATATTAAATTAACTAGTTTCATAATTTTCATACCAATATATGCCGAGAATGGAGACTGTAATTGTATTATTGTTGCGCATAAGAAGAAATGCATGTCCTAGTCTCTCCAATATTGATGCTATATTAAGCATGATAAAATGCTACACCAATTTGGATTGCTTAAAGCATTTTGTAAATAGGAACTCTCTTCATGAATTATGCTAGAATAATATAAATCATTTAAAAGGGACGAAAAAATTTGGCTTAGTTGCTAAAGGGTGTTCCAAAATGAGAATCCTTTGTTAATTCACATGCATAGCTCGGAATATACAATCTCTCAAAATGAATATTGCTCACCACACAAGTCCATTAATAGGGGTTTTCTCTATATAATTGTCGGTTCCACCTCATGTTTGGGTTGCATTATATAGGTGCATATTCCTGGCTTTTAAGCCCTTATACCACTTTTTCATGCAAATGACATCAAAATTGAACAATAGTATGCTTTATATTTTTGTCATTGCTTTTGACCACAAAAGAGCACCTATTCTACAAATACATTGGATAACCTGCTTAGAAAGCTTGAAAAGGACAAATAATCAACAATAAAAAATGAGAGGACCACATTAATTAATTGTAGTCATTTTCAGGAGATATTTTTCTTTACATTATGTTAATTACTTTTCTAGTGCCCATATAGTACTTGTCAGTGCTCTAACACACTAACATACCGAACTGTAAACACATCAAACATTCACCTTAATATAATTGCAACCACAACTAACACCTTCAATTATTTTATTAAGAAATGTTCACACTAGTATTTTTTGTTGTTGTTAGTTTCTTGCATTCCGCTCATTTTGAATACACTCATGTTGGGGTTGAAGTGTGCACATCATCGTATTTATGAACTATTGACTTAGCCATCTCCTTCCACCTCCTTCCAAGTACATCCCTCCCATCCCTTCTAGAACTAACTCCAACACAACAAATCTCCCTATCCTCTCTCTCTCAACTTTACCTTGTACGAGAGAAAAATGAGAGAGAGGAGAGAAATTGAAACCGTGAGCAAATTTACCCCATTTCGATTGAAGTATGGTGGTGAGCAAATTTGAACGTCAAAACATGCACAATGATGATTCGGTCATGGAAAGAGATGTGGATAAAGGTAACATAGTTATAAGTAGGATTAAAGAATCAGAGAATTATAATAGTTTAGAGTATTTCGTGAGTATAAGAGAGTAGATATAGAAATTTTAAGTCATTTGACTCATTATAAATACTTTTTTTATCATTAGAATTGAAAACCACTAATATGCTAATATGCTTTCGGCAGCACTTCGGCCGAAATACTCTAAATCCCATTTTTAATTTTTCAAAATCCAAACAGTCGATCCGAACCGTTCATCTTGTTCTCCATATTAATATCTGCTTGGAGACCAAATTTTATATTTTTTAGAATTTTTTTGCTATTTATTAAGCCACTTTGAAAATTGCTAATCCAACAGTGGCTTACCAAACAGTAAAATCAGGGGTTCATCGTTGGATCAGCGATTTTCAAAGTGGCTTAATAAATAGCAAAAAAATACAAAAAAAATGTAAAATTTGGTCTCCAACAGATATTAATATGGAGAACAAGATGAACGGTTCGGATCGACTGTTTGGATTTTGAAAAATCGAAAATGGGGTGGCAGCACTTCGGCCGAAGTGCTGCCAAAAGCATATTAGCCTGTCTCTCTCTCTCTCTCTATATATATATATATATAGAGAGAGAGAGAGAGATGGACTATGGTGCATTGCAATGCATGGAGGGGTTTGTGCATTGGACCATTAATCTAAAATTCAAAATCCAAATGACCGATCCAAACCGTTCATCTTGTTCTCCATATTAATGTCCTTGGAGACCAAATTTTACATTTTTCTGAATTCTTTTACTATTTATTAAGTATTTTACAAAATTGTTGATCCAACGGTGGCTGCTGATTTTATTGTTTTGTCAAGCCACCGTTGGATCAACAATTTTGTAAAATACTTAATAAATAGTAAAATAATTCATAAAAATGTAAAATTTGGTCTCCAAGGACATATTAATATGGAGAACAAGATGAACGGTTTGGATCGGTCATTTGAATTTTGAATTTTAGATTAATGGTCCAATGCACAAACCCCTCCATGCATTGCAATGCACCATAGCCCATCTATATATATAGAGAGAGAGAGAGGTAGGCTAATATACAATCGATTGTTCCTCAGGTCCCGTACAACCAAGTCATTTTCTAATTTTTAAAGTCTAAATAATCGATCCAAACTGTTCATCTTGTTCTCCATATTAATATGTGCTTGGAGACCAAATTTTACATTTTTCTGAATTTTTTACTATTTATTAAGCCACTTTGAAAATCGCTGATCCAACGGTGGCTTAACAAAACAGTAAAATCAGAAGCCACCGTTGGATCGGCGATTTTCAAAGTGGCTTAATAAATAGTAAAAAAATTCAAAAAAATGTAAAATTTGGTCTCCAAGCACATATTAATATTGAGAACAAGATGAACGGTTTGGATCGATCAGTTGGACTTTAAAAGTTAGAAAATGACTTGGTTGTACGGAATCTCAGGAACAATCGATTGTATATTAGCTTACCTCTATATATATATATATATATATATATATATAGAGAGAGAGAGAGAGAGAGAGAGGTAGGCTAATACACAATCGATTGTTCCTGCGGTCTCGTACAACCAAGTCATTTTCTGATTTTTAAAGTTCAAATGATCGATCCAAACCATTCATTTTGTTCTCCATATTAATATGTGCTTGGAGACCAAATTCTATTTTTTTCTGAATTTTTTTACTATTTATTAAGCCACTTTGAAAATCACTGATCCAACGGTAGCTTTTGGTTTTACTGTTTTGTTAAGCCACCATTGGATCAGCGGTTTTCAAAATAGCTTAATAAATAGTAAAAAAAAATCAGAAAAATATAAAATTTGGTCTCCAAACACATATTAATATGGAGAACAAGATGAACAGTTTAAATCGATCATTTGAACTTTAAAAATTGAAAAATGGCTTGATTATACAGAACCTCATAAACAATTAATTGTATATTAACCTACCTCTATATATATATATATATATATATATATGCATGCACACATGTATATGTTGTAGGAAAATATTGGCAGGAACTTTGAAAAATTAAAGAAGAAAAATATATTAATATAGTAAATACAACAATCCAAGCATTTAGCCTCAAATAAGTTGAGATAGACTAGAAATGAAACCAAATCACAATCATTATCTATGAGTTTCATTTCATGAGAGAATGACTATTTTTCAACCATTGGTTTATCGTTGCCTTGCCATGCCTATCACGACCCTCATCCTGTCATGGTACAACAAAGTTAATACAGTAATAAAGTAATAAATAATACAAAATATTTGTTGGAGCCAATGCATCGTTAGATTTCTTTCATGTAATTTTGAGAGTAAATCTATTGTTGCTTGAGTGAGAGTAAATCTATTGTTGCTTGAGTGAATGATCGTGGAAAACAAATTACATTCTATATTTATTAGATTCTTTGGTTTTCTTTGAAGAGAAAAAAATCCATTGTTACATTTTTTTTATACCTTTTTGAAAGGAAAAATCACCGTCTGCAACTATTTTGGACCATTAAATAATTATGATTTTTTCTTTATTCAGAAAAAAGTTGAAAATTCATATTTGTGGAAAATTTAGTACCTGCAGAAAAATAATGGATGTTTGTGTGTTGAATTATCTTTTACGGTTCCTATTAGTTTTGGTTGTCTTTTAACCAACTACGTGGTTTCAAAACACCAAAGGGTGAATTCAGTAATAGCCTTCTTACCAGGAACAACCCTTAAGTCAGGTGCCAAATTAGCCATCTCCAACTCATACCCAGTATTGTGCTTTTAGTCTTGAACCATGAAACCATTTTTTCAGTGCAACCGACAACCCACATAAACTGTTCATATCAGTGGTGTTCCTACCAATGTCATACCAGCTCATACTTCTCTTTTCGTACAAAATTTTGCAGCATGGAAAAGATAATAGAGAAGTACACAAGATTTTCAGATGCTGAGAAAGGTGTAAACACGGTACAACAAGATGTAAGTATATTTCATATTTGTGTGTCACCATTGCGTAGCGCAGATGGCAAAGACATCTCACTCTCCTTTGAGAGGTGTGAGTTCGATCCCAGTTAAAGGCTGGAAAAAAGTGTGAGTGTGTGGGGCCTACGGGCATATCTCAAAAAAAAAAAAAAAAATCATATTTGTGGTTTCATCACTGTAAACTCTCAAGTACATATTCTGTGTGTTTAACAGATTTCAATCTGTCATTACTTGCCTTAGATGACATATTAATAGTGAGGAGGGTTCAAATGCATTCAAATTTTTGTGCATTCAAATACACCCTATCATTTTTCTCTATTTTCAAAGTCCGAATAGTCAATCTTAACCATTAAATGCGATTTATATATTAAGATGTACTTGGAGGCCAAATTTTTTATTTTTTTTAAATTTGTTTACTATTTATTAAGCCACTTTGAAAAATCGCTAATCCAATGGTCCAGAAAATGTAAAATCAGCGATTTTCAAAGTGGCTTAATAAATAGTAAAAAAATTTCAAGAAATATAAAATTTGGTCTCCAAGCACATCTTAATATATATATCGCATCTAATGGTTCGGATTGACTATTTGGACTTTGAAAATGGAGAAAAAAAGTAGGGTGCATTTGAACCCTCCTCGTTAATAGTATATTATGCAAATAAGGGTTAATGAATGTTAAAAGCAGTCCCCTTTTGATGTTAATCGAATTTTATATTAGCTTTAGGTCATAAGGCAGATGCCACATACCTTCTGAAACTTGAATCCTTGGAGATTAGGTATGTAAAGCTGAATAATACCTCGCAAAATAACCAAGGCAACTAATTCAACTTGAAATTTACCCAGAAGTTACATTGTCTTTTGCAAAAAAAGTACCAGAGTTAATATATAATGTGGAAAACTAAAAATGAACAAACTTAGATGCAGACATAGGGTTGGTACCTTCAAATTACCAATTCAGTAGGTAGGCAGTTTTACTATACTGGTAAAGGCCCATGATCGGTACGGCGGCTTGGATGGTTATGTCTTCCTGAGATCAACCTACAATATGACATCAAAAAATCAATAAAAAAGTTGGTTTATTTTTTTCTTATAAAAAAGAAAACTAAGTGGGCCATTCCATATTCTAGCCACCTGTAGCTGTTAAATAAATGGCTTTTTATTTCAGAGGTCTGTGAGATTATCAGCAGATTCAGGGACCAAAGTTGATGTACTAAAGATTCTTCAAAGGTACTCATCTTAAGCCTGTGCATAATTTTCAGAAATTTATCTATTTGAAAAAAAAATTCTAGAAAATAGCTGTTTCAAAGCACTTTGGAATTCTTTAGGTTGATCGATGGTTCCGACTTTCCAAAACTAAATTTGGATGAGTTTAATCAAATGGAGAATAAACTGGAGTCTGCCCTGGCAACGATCATGTCTCACAAGGTAATTGGCCCCACTGTAAAGTACATGTTTATAAAAGAAGTAATCACTGTTGTCTGTTGTTATAGTTGCATAGATTGAGTAAATTGTGAGTCCTATTTAGGTCAATTTGATGTGTACTCTAGCTGAAAGCATAACTAATGATTCCTACAGGTTTGGTTGCAAAATTATACTTTTGATCAAGCTTTATTGGCAACTTGAAGTAAATTTTAGACTTCACTGTGTTAATTTGGGTGATTAGTTGCATAATTAGGGTTAACATAAAATTGTGTATCTGGTTGTCTTGCTGCAGTTTGAATATTCACACTTAAAATGGGTACCACAGCAAAGGGTAAAATCAATTATCCATTTATAGTTGTCAGGAAGCATATATGCACTAGCAAATTTTTCACCATAGGATAGTGTGAATAAAAACAAAAGGGGGTGCCCAAAATGGTTCGTGCCAGCTGGCATGGATGGAACCTGCACAGTCAAATTCACCTAAAGAACTTGTGTTTATATAAAGCAGTGTCGAAAAGGATACCAAAAATGTGTCCTGATTATTTCTGGCGAGCTACTTGAACCCAAATTTTAGAGTTTAATTGAACTGTTCGTTTTCTCACAAGAAAGGTTTTTGTGCAGACTGAATTGATGAAGCATATGATGAACGAACTCCAAGAAAAGGTATGTCTTATGGTTCACAATGTGACAAAATTAAATTAAAAAATTGTAGAGAGACTTACAGGTATCAGACCGCAATGAAATCATTACCAATAGTTCCAATCCGCGTTATCAATTATTGAAGAGATTCAAAGCAAAACAAAATTTATTGAAGAGATTCCAAAAGAAAAAATAAAAGAGAAAGTCGTGAAGAAACGCTTTTGACATTGAATTACATTCTTGTCCAGGGAAAGGCGCTTCTCCATGAGAACAACCTGAGCTGTATGTGGAATGAAGAACAGACAGAGGCAAGCGATAATACTATCTTTTTAGTGTTTTTTATAATTAATAATGTCTTATTCCTAATTTTTGCTATTTATCTTTTCATATTGTTCTTGAAGGAAGGAATCAACAAGGTGGCGGATACGGAAGGAACCGAAAAGGACAGCAGTTTCGAAGTTACCATAGAGAAGAATTCTTAGAATAATACTTTCAATTACATCGTTGTTATTAAAATACAATAAATATTGGAAATGAGGATCCAGGTCTGTTGGAACTAACACGCGTGCGAAGCGGCGCTTGTTCACCTCACGTGAGCTTAATTACGGTTAGCACTAGTAGTATACGAAAGAAATGGAGAGAGAGAGGTCTTTCCTTGTATTGTATTTGTATTCAATCAGTTCTTTGTATCCCCGGTATAGTATATGTACGAGGATTTTAAGAAGTGAGCAAGGATTGTTGTAATAAAAGGAGTTCGTTATGAAATATTATAATAAGGATTGTTTCGGTCCTATTAATCGGTTTAACTTTTTTTATTATGTATTTTTATTAAGAAATTAATCAATATTATAAGTAGAGCACCTTTTTTTAGTATTGTTGTATAATTATGGATTATATTGCAAATCGATTCATACCTGATTATATTTTTTTTTCTACGTCAAACAATTTGGAGAGTGCTAGTAATAGCCTAATAGGTAACACTTCACCTTCTTTACATGTTTTAATTGATACAAATTAGAGACGTAGATATCAAGTGCATGTTTTATTGACCCTTTTATTTTTTATGAGAATTTTATATAATTAATTTTTTTAATATAATTTTGTATAATTTTGAAAACTTTTGATATTTAAGAATTTATTTGAGTAAAAAAAATCAACAACTCATATGTGAGACGTGAGGTAATTTCTCTCTAACTCTCTCTCTCAAAATTTCACCAAACAATATTAGATTTGCTAATGTACCACACTCACCACTTCTTTAAAATTTTAATTTGCTAGTTCATTGTGTTTTCTCTAATGACGAGGTGAATATGGAGGTTTTTTTAATTCTAAACTCTATTTATTTGGATATTCAGATATAAAATTAGATCTTATGTGCGGGCAAGTAGTTCTTGACGGAATCAAAACCTTAAAATATCAAGTGCATGTAAAAGTACATAGAAAAGTTAAGAGAATTGACATAAGAGATGATAACAGACTTCAACAACTAAAGGTCTACATCTTCGGGGCATACAGGATGGAACCACTGAGACCTTACAACATGCGGGTAATCAACTCGGCCCAAAAAGATTGAGCACTAAAGGCTCTAAGTTCAACAAAAACTCCAAGAATCACGGGTTGCATAGAGGCCTCCCGTGCTATGCCTCAATATTCGACTTTTCAAAATCCAAATGGTGATCCGAACCATTCATCTTGTTCTCCATATTAATATGTGTTTGGAGACCAAATTTTACATTTTTTGGAAAAAATTTACTATTTTTTTAGATTTATTGAATATCGTTGTTTTTTATGGTCCAAATTTGTCTGAAAAACAACAATTTTTAATAAATCTAAAAAAATAGTAAAAAAAATTCAAAAAATATAAAATTTGATCCCCAAACACATATTAATATGGAGAACAAGATAAATAGTTCGGATCGATCATTTGAATTTTGAAAAGTCAAATATTGAGTCGTAGCACAAGAGGCCTCTATGCAATCCATAGCACGGTAGCCAAGTCATATATATATATATATATATATATGAATCTATAATAAACAAACATTTAAAAAAATATAGATACAAATAATTATCTCTATTAGTAAATGTATATGGTTTCAAAACATGAAGTTGTATATGTGTCCGTAATATTGTAAATAGAGGAGAGTTCAAATGCCTTTATTTTAATTTGTACCTTCACCGTGTTTTCATTTTCAAAATGTTATAACTCAATTTAAATCATAAACTTCAAAAATAAAACTATTAATCAATGTCTAGCAATTATCCACATTAGCACATTTTTATAAGTTCTTGATAACAATTAAAACAAAGTTAAAATATCATAATTTTTCACACGTGCATAGATAAAATGATGTAGATCATATCAAACAGTTTTATGTTGACTTGTAATTAATTAAATTTTAAATTTTGAGTTATTAAAGTTTTTAAAATTAGAGACATGATAGAGACACAAAAAATGAAAACTTTTAAACCCTCATATAAATATCTAAATTTGCAAAAATTTAAATACATATCTGAATACCCACAGATAATATGATTTACCGGTCCGACTTGAAACTTTTTATGGGACGGTGTTTGCCTGTGATTCGGCACTATAATGGTCTGGATTAGATCGGGAGTACACGATAATGGTACGCGAGTTCGATACATGGTGTCTCAGACTTTTTGGTCTGTTATGTTCAGCCTTAATTAAAAAGCATCTACGTGACCTTAACCTGCAAATAAATAAATATAAATATATATATATATAGACAGAGAGAGAGAATACGGCTAACGCGCTTCCTCTAGCATATGGGCCGAAATGCTTCCGGTAGAAATTTAAAATTTCAAAATTCAAAAAGTCGATCTGAACTGTTCATCTTCTTCTCCATATTAATATTTGCTTGGAGACCAAATTTTACATTTTTCTGAAATTTTTTACTATTAAGCCACTTTGAAAATTGCTGATCTAATGATTTTACTGTTTTGTTAAGCCACCGTTGGATTAGCGATTTTCAAAGTGGCTTAATAAATAGTGAAAAATTTCAGAAAAATGTAAAATTTAGTCTCCAAGCAGATAATAATATGGAGAAGGAGATGAACGGTTCAGATTGACTTTTTAGATTTTGAAATTTCAAATTTCCACCAGAAACATTTCGGCCATATGCTAGAGGAAGCGCGTTAGCCGTACTCTCTCTCTCTCTATATATATATATAGAGAGAGAGAGAGTTGGGCTATGGTGCATTGTAATGCATGGAAGGGTTTGTGTATTGGACCATAAATCTAAAATTCAAATGTTAAATGGACGATTCAAACCGTTCATCTTGTTCTCCATATTAATATGTGCTTGGAGACCAAATTTTATATTTTTCTGAATTTTTTTACTATTTATTAAGTATTTTACAAAATTGTTAATGCAATGGTGGCTGCTAATTTTACTGTTTTGTTAAGCCACCGTTGGATTAACAATTTTGTAAAATACTTAATAAATAGTAAAAAAATTCAGAAAAATGTAAAATTTGGTCTCCAAGCACATATTAATATGAAGAATAAGATGAACGGTTTGGATCGGCCATTTGGATTTTAAATTTTAGATTTATGGTCCAATGCACAAACCCCTCCATACATTGCAATGCACCATAGTCCAACTCTATGTATATATATATACACACACACGTGGCCTTAAAAAAGCAAAAAAGAAAAAAAAAAAAAAAAAAAAAAGCAAAAGAACTTGCAATGCCAACAAGAGTTACAAGACAACTAGTTGATCTCGCCGAGATGAGGAACTTTTTTCCTTTTAAGGGAGAATTGTTTATTTGACTCTTTTATCTAGATTCGTATTAAGATATTTTGTGGCTTTCTGCTTTCTAGATCCCACCGGGTCCACCCTCCACCGACCAGCCCCCCATCACCTCTCACGCAGTCACGCTCTTCCTCACCTGTTCCGCACAAAACCTCTCGTGCGAGGTGCGACATCGTCTCATTCCAAATCCATTTGCTTATCACGAAACAGATGTCTGATGATATAGATTGGGACCTCCGGAACGGAATCAGTTTCGTCCGTACATGGTAGGTTACTCTTTTTTGGTTTTGAAAATTTGGTATCAACTATTAAAGGAGTAGATTACGCTCACCTGATACGCATCGGCTTTAGTTTTATGAATTTGTGTGGAAAAATTGATTGGTCTGTAATACGGATATATATATTTTTGTATTCCAACTATTTAACATGATTTTTATATGAATATATACTTGTAAATCGAATTTTATATTATTTTTTTTAAATATCTTATCTTTTTTTTTTAAGATAGCTAGAAAATTATTGGTTTTGAATGATTCGGAATTTTTAGATCAAGTGATTTTTTATCTATCTTAAAAAATAGTAAAATCATTCTAAAAGTTATAAAAATTGGTTTGTAAGTACATATATATGAGGATATCATATTGAATGATTCAGATTGACCATTAAGATTTAAAAAATGAAAATATTAATTTGTATTACGGACTAATTTATGTTGAGCATAGTACCATAGAGGTATAGACTCACTCAGGATTAATTCTCGGAGTGACAACTTTTTTTCCTTTTCGTTTTCCCTTTTCTATGAGTGAAGGTTCAAATACGGATAGGATTAATTCATGTTTGGATCAAATATTTTTGGTTTTTTTGTTGAAATAACATCATCTGATCAATATTTTGTTTGCCGAGATTAAATTCAGTATTTTGTTTTAAGGGTTTCCATACTTTTTATAAAGGTCATTAATAATAAATATTTTGATTTTTGGCTATCATGACAATATGTTTTTAAATTTTTATAAAGAAATAATTTGAAAGCTAAAAAGACTTGATATACTTGTCATTGAATTTATAAATTGATTGTGTATCGAATTTTATATAATTTTAGTGTTATTTAATATTTTATCAAGTCATGAAATATTGATAGTTGTAAATTTTAAGTCGTTAACAAATTGCATACATCAAATTCCACCAATGCGTCCCATAAATAGTACAATCATATTTAAATTGTTGGATTTTATATTAGTTTTATCATGATCAAAATTGTTCAGTTAACATATTATCGATGGTTCCCATTTTTTTATGTATTGTATTTTTGTACACTTTATATAAAAAATTTAGAAAAAAAAAATCACTACAGAATAAATTTAACTATACTAAATGCAATACCAAAATATTAACTACTATAAATTGTTGACTAAATACACATTTACATTTTATTAAAATTTGGATTATAATTCTAAATATATCAATCAAAGAATCACAAAATGAACATAATTTATGTAAAAATATAAGGCATGAATTTGTTCCAGAAAAACTAACAAAAATAAGTTTCTCAATTCAAGTTCCAGAATATTATATATTTGCATCGAAATGTCAAAATATTTATTCTAAATTTTCATTGAAAAATTTGTAATGATATCATGCAGATATACTTCGGAAATAAATCTGCTGTGATTCTTTGGGATCGCAGGGACCCTGCAATTCCACATCCGCCCTTTTATTTATTTTGAGATTCGTGCAAAAAAATAATTGCTTTTAAGATTCGTAGATTCTACAAAATAGATGCTGAGATTTGAAATTGCAGGTCCTGCGAATCCCAAAGAATCGCAGCAGATTTATTTCCATATACTTCGTAAGTTTTGTCTGCTTCGTTCATTTCGGCCGCAATTTACCGAGCTTTCATCCGAAACGAATTGATGAGTTCCGCCATTTTCTTCCAAAACGAAACGGGATAGTTAATTCAGGTTCAGCCAGATCGAACAGCTTTGGTAACTTTAGTCAAATATTAGTCCTTTAACCACCACGCGTCACGCGTGACCTACTTTAGTCAAACATTAGTCGAACGGCTCTGGTACCTCTTTCCATGAATTTAAAAGGGCCCCACTACACGTGGCATTCGAATCCTCTGCATTAACTTAAAAGGAAATCTTTTGAGTTAATAAATCATAACCATCCGATCTGTTTTAAGATTCATTCAAACAAGATCCGCACCAATGTTAAAGAACCTCTATATCTTAAGCAGCGGCTGAATTAGTTCCATTTAAAATTAAACGGTTGAGATTCATTAACTCAAAATATTTCTTTTTGAGTTAATGCAGAGGATATGCATTCCTACACGTGGAAGTTAAAAACCCATGGCCTCCACCTGACTCTCAACTTTACCATCATGGAGAGCTACTGCCACGATATCAACTTTTCTGGAATATGCTAATAAAATGCAATACAGAGTAAGAATTTTATTCAAAAGAAGAGGCGCTGCACCAACCACATCTCCCAGCAAACTGGGCTAGAAAACAGAAAAGAGGCTTGCAAGCATATATACCAGGATCACCATGGGCAGATAGCAATTTCCTTGCAGGAAAAAATTGACAACTAATTCTTCACTATGCAGCTGCGTACCAAGAGATTCAAGAGGAAATGACAACAGAGATGAGATAGAATAGAGGAAATTTTTTATTCATAGAAATTAAAAAAAAAAAGGTAGTGAAAGAAATAAAAAGAGTACAGATTTTGTAATATTAGTAGAAAAATCGGTACAAATTTTACTTATTCTAACAATCAAAATAATTAAGATAGACAGAATTTCTACTCATCCTAACTTATCTTGAATCTTCTGTGACACCGTCTTCAAAACATGAATAGCAACAGATCAATTCTTGATCTCCTCAGGCACTGTCTTCACAGAAGATCCAAAATGAGTTAGGATCGGTAGAAATTCTGTCTATCCTAACTATTTTGATTGTTATGATCGGTAAAATCTATATCAATTTTTTTACTAATATTACAAAATCTGTACTCTTTTTATTTCTCTCTCTACCTTTTTTTTCAATTTCTATGAATAAAATTTTTTCTAAAATAGAGGCGACCTTATTTTTATCAAATTTCTAGATGTAATGAGAATGAATGGGCAGAAAACAAGCCTTGTATGAAAATTTTTTATTGGTAGAAATTCACATAAAAAAAGAGAGAGAAATAAAAAGAGTACATGAGTTATTATATTGATAGTAAGATCGGTAGAAATTCTACCGATTTTAAAACTTTCAAATTTTAGAACGGTAACAATTCTACCGATCCTATCTGATTTCTATTTTTTTTTTTTTTTTTTTTTTTTTTTTCGGCTGCGATTAGAATCCCTTTTTTCGATATAGGAGGTACTGGCTATTTGACCACAGGTCACTGTTACTAGATATTTGACCTCCTATCCAAGGTATTTGACTAGTTTAAAAAACAGTTTCAACAGCGTGGAAAGTGTAATAAAAAAAATAAAAAAAAAAAACAGCGTGGAAAGTGACAGGTGTCGCAGCCATAAGCAAAATTCACTGGTGCATCTTCACACGCGTGCAAAATTCACTGATGCAGCTTCAGAAAAAAAAAAAAAACAAAGAAATTAAAATTCAGTTTGCATCGGTAGGATTGTTACCGTTCTATAATTTGAGAGTTTTAGAAACAGTAAAATTTATACCGATCTTACTGTCAATATAACAATCCATATACTTTTTCTATTTCTCTCTCTTCTTTTATGTCAATTTTTACCAATAAAAAATTCTCGTAACAGATTATTATTTTTAGTTTATGGTAAAAACCTATGGGTCAATTCCGAAAAAAAAAGCAAACTTTACCAAGGCGTGGACCTACCCTCCAAACAAAAAAAAAAAATGGCGCGGACCAAATTAATCAACGAGTAGCAGTTTAACCCACAAATTTTTATTAATACTCTAACAAAAAAAAATAGAAATATACTTTCAAATTTGATATAATTTATAAATACCTTAATTGTCCCAGGGCGGCTAACTCTCAATACTAAACTTGTGGGGCGGTCAACTTCAGATCAAGCAACTCTCCAGTGGGACGGTTTGGTATTGTCTATATATTGAGGGGTACATCTTAGAGGTGTTATTGGGTCGGATCGGGTTCAGATACTATTATATTTAAATCTGTATCTTAAAAGTATTTGGATCTAAATTTTAATCCATATACTTATTTGTTACAAATCAGATCGGGTCTGGATCTAGATACCTATCTACTCGTAGGTATTTCAGGTTCAGTCTTTCGGTTCTAAGTTGATAGATACCTATAACTTGTTTGTAGATTATCGGGTTCAAATCGGATACGGGACAGTTTCGGATCCAGAGTAGGTATATATGTGACAACTCCTAAGCATTTGAAAAGTCATTTACATTTAAATATAATAATTTCTTAAACATCTCATATCATAAATCATTATAATATAAATTAAAAATTACTGCAAAATAAAAATTTACTATTAATTGTGTTCATAAATAATAAAATATATAATGCTACGTAACACAATAAAAAATAATAACTCTAAATTATTAGTTATCTATCTAAATTAAAAATACTATCCTATTTTTTACTTCTTCCATACTACAGATTCTTACTTTTTTGTCTCATTAGAGTCTTCAATAATATTTTGTGAAACTTGGGTAGTATTATTTTCAGAATTTGATTATTGATTGTTTGGAGTACTCATGGTGTAACAAAAAATATTGAAATTTTTTTCTATTTTTTGTTAATAGCTTTTGAATTCAAGAGGATAGAGAGAAATAACTTTTGAAAATAAAAATATTGAAGAATAGATATAATTTTTAGAAAGTAAATTATTGGAGATGACGATTTTCTTTTCTATGGTACAAAAAAATTTATGAATGAAATACTATTAATTTGTAAAAAGGACATATCAATGAGAACAATAAATTTTCATTATCATGCAGAGGATATTAAGGCAAATATTGAAGGATGTATTCATAACAATAAAATTTATTTAAAAAATTAATGCAGCTGTTACGGAAGGAATAAATTTGACATTCATCTACGTGTATAAACATAGCGAATATGTGACTGCATTATATTGTCTTACATTTAAGTCGTGAAAATGTATTGAGCTCACCATGGCTTGTGCAAAAATTAATATGCAAAGTTGTATTATTATATATTAATAGTTATTAATATATGTTTTATTGAATATTTATACGGGTTCGGTTATGGGTCAGATAATTAAATGAAACTCATATCCTACCTATTATAGTATCAGTTCCGGTTCGGATCCAGATCGAATATTAAATTATTAATTTTGTAACCGTACCCATAATTTAAGTAGTTATATTTTTTAAACTATACCTTATCCAAATTAATCGGATCTAATTCGGTTCCGGATCGGATCTGGGTAACCGGGTAAAAGTAGCACCTCTAGTACTCCTCCCGTTTTTTCACCATCTCATTTCAATTTTTCACCCCCTCTCTCTCATCTTTTTCTCTCTTTCTCCAGCAGATCGTCCTGCTATTTGCATGTAAGTCCCTCAAATACTTTTATTTAAATTTTTAGTACAAAATTGTTTAGAAATTGTTACGAATTAATATCAATTGTTAGAAATTGTTTAGAATTGTTTACAAAATATCTAAAATTAGTTAGAAATTGTTTAGAATCAATATAAATTGTTTAATGTTGTTTAAAATTTATTTAGAATTGTTTACAAAATGTCCAAATTGTTTAGAATTATTTAGAAAATTTTCAAAATTGTTTAGAAATGATTAGAAAATGTCCAAAATTATTTAGAATTGTTTACGAAATGTCCAAAATTGTTTAGAAAATTTCTATAATTGTTTAGAATTGTCCCAAATTGTTTAAAAATTGTTAGTAATTTATTAGCCTCTACCTGGGAGGCCGATCCATGGAAGTGTCGTACACAAACGATGATCCAGGAGGAGCTCCTAGGAGGGATCCATGGGCAGCCTACAAGATGAAGGAGGACGGGGAGGTTCACTTGGGTTATCAGTTGCCGCCTAAGGAACGCTGTCTACCTCATAGGTTGGATCTCTCTATTAGCTTGTGTTGTAATCTACTTGTCTGCTTGACTAGATTTGCAAAACATATATAAATTGCATTTTACAGTTTTCCTTCTTAAGATATGATGCAGGTTCATGGCAACAGAAGATTTAATAATTACACATCAATGATGAATTAATAAACTGCTATACAACATCAAGGATGTAGTCATGAAGCATAAGACATTGGACAACAGAAGCTTCATCTCAAGATTAGGATATTTAATATGTAAAAATTGGTAAAATAAGCTTGAGAATGAACTAAGTAAGGCCTATCATTGCAACAGTCCAGGAACCTTTGCAACATAATAAATAAGTCATGAGCCAAGTCTGTAACGGTATAAATTGATCAGAACCGTCACCTGACGGTCGGCATTCCAGAGGATTTCCATTGAGGGAACCATTGTAACGGTCCATGACCATTATCGATAAAATCCATCATTATATACAAAAATTCACCGTTATGGTTCACTCAGTCCAAACCTATATAAATTGACATATCATTGTAACGGTCCATGAACCGTTGCAACGGTCAGAGCAACTTACCTTGTTTTTATCAGCTCTCTATAAATAGAAGCAATATGAAGGTTTGGAGAAATATTCTAGCCGCCCCCAACTTCAATATTTCAAATTCTCAAATCTAGAGAAAGCCATTGTTGCTTCTGCACTTAAACTTCAATACGCACAATCAATCTCAAGCTTATTCAATCAATACAACAACTCTTAGAATGATCCTGCGAGATCAACCATTTAGCCTTGAGCCTTATTTACTCACCTTGTTACATTTGATCCTTAGTTGCTCACCTTGTTACCCTTAAGCCTTAGTTGCTCACCTTGTTACCTTTAGTGCTCGTGAGCCGATTCCATACTCGGGCCGTGTGATTTCCTAGAATATTGTAAAGGCTCATCGGTTCCAACTTGTACTCATTTCTCATTGAATAAAGAAAGGTGTGTCATGTCGAAAGTCACGGGCTCCAGAGACGTAAAGGTTAATGCCGAACTTTGTAAACAACTATTGTGTGAAGTGTCTCTAAACGCTTCTCTTTATTTTATTATTTATTATTTTTGTTTAAAACCGAGTTATTCGAGTTTTCACTAAAAATAACTCTAAGACACATTAGGGACTTGTAACTTAGATTAAAAGTTTAAAAAGACCCTATTCACTAATAGGGGTCAAATAAATCACTATTTTTCCTATTACTTAGCCAATATTATTGTCATTTATCTATTTACAATTGCTTATTTTATAGAGAATCATATTCATTTTTGTTATTTCACTTAATTTTAGAGAATTGCAGATTTTCAATGATATTGGAGCAAAAACAGGCATAAAACACGCAATTCTGACATCTCAGCCTCAGGCTCACAGATGCCTTCATCTGCATGTTACTCGGAAGAACTATCGCAGGAGGTTATAACCGCCCATGCAGATCTCAACCAAACCTCATGCTATTCCGACATCCGCACTCGAAAACTGCCAGAACAGTAGTTATAGATCTAACTTCCCAACCAAGGCCTATTTAAGCAAATTGACGCCTTGGAAGAACTCTCCCTCAAAATCTCTGGAATAATACACATCTGAGAGCACTTAGAACTAGGGTTTCATTCTAGTGGAAGCTATGCAAAGGAGAAATCACTAAAGAATAGCAAGGTCTCTACTAGAAGATGAGGGAGGAACAAGGTGTAAAGACGGCGTGTATGAGATAAAGAGGCAGCATAGGTGTTCTCCCTCCATCTCTCTTTATTGCTCTCTTTATTTATGTCTTTTGTTTCTTATTTTGTTGTTGAACCTGTTATGAGTGGCTAAACAACCCTATTCTAGGGTGAAGACATGTAATCTTGAATTCTTATGAGTTTAATATAGTTGTTCATTTATATTATCTTTGCATTATGATTTGAATTCTTATTGAGATTTTATGTCTTGTGTTCTTGTTTATTGTGTGTGCTTAAAGTGACCTCGTATGGGTGGAGTGCGCAATCCATTCATACATAATTGTGGTTAACCAATATCCAAAGAATATAAATTATCTTAGATACAAGTAGAATGGTTAGAAGAAGGACCGACCAAATGAACTTGACCCTTTTGTAATATTAGTAATTAGGACTTATCATTAATCTACATGCAATTGTGCTAAGTACCCGACAAGTACTTACTCAATTAGGGTGTTGTGAGACTGACCGGAGATCAACACTAAGATAGGATTAACAACTCTCATATCGCAAGGATACTAGTATAAGACGTGTATGGTTCAGGCCAAATCGTGTGCGATTTCGACTAGAGTTGAAATCAGACTTTGTACGGTTTACCCAAACATGTGCGAATGGTAACAGAGCTGCATACTATTGAGTAACTTTGCAATTAACAAGTATTAGCAATAGCATGCGGTTGGTGACAAACCGTGCGCTATTGTTATGACAACCAAAACCTAGATTAAATAAGTTTGAATGATAGAATGTTTGATTCTCTAAAAGCCCATATTCTAAATACTTAATCTACTATTATTTATTTGTTGTAATCCAACATTACAACCAAGAAACCAATAATCAATCAACCAAACACACTCAACCCATCTAAAATAACCGATAACCTAGACATTAGTTTACATCTTAGATCTCTTAATACACTATCCCTGAGGATCGACACCCCAATCTATACTATACAATAGATTAATACGCCTGTGGATTGATAGTAGAGTAGATATTAGAGTTATAAATATTATTAGCATTGATTTTCACCCTATCATTCACCCCCTCCCCCTCTAAGTGTCTTTGGAACCAACACTATCTAGTTGTCGCTGCCCTCGTCGTTAGGATTTTTATATTTGAATTGTTATATTTATGGAATATTTTATGTTTAGATTATTATATTTCATGTTTAGATTGTTAGATTTTATGTTGTAGACTTAGCATTTTGTCATTCTTGTTTTGTTGTTTGCCTATTCGAACAAATCCAATTTATAACATTACAACAAATAAAATTATAATAAAATTACAACAACTACACAACAAATTTATAACAAAAATTTATAAAACAACATAACATATATATTATATCTTATAACTAAAATTTTAACATATACAAGTTCATTTAAAAGAAAATATTGCATACCAAACCGCTCCACTGATGGACGGCTTGATCTGAAGCTAACTGCCCCTAGAAAAGGGCGATTTGGTATTGAGAGTTAGGCGCCCCTCAGTGAAACGGTTTGGACATTTATAAATTTATACTAAATTTGAGAGAATATTTGTTAATTTTTTTTTGTTGGGATATTAATAAAAATTTCAGTAGTTTAACACTCACCCTAATATTTGAATAAAAAAGTAACACTGAAATATCTCTTCCTCATATTGAACGGCCCGGATATTTTTTCCTTATTTAATTACATAATACAAAGATCAAGATTTTGGTATATTGCAACGTTTAATTGGAACCTACACAGGAAGTACTTATCAACACAAAAAAATATAGATACGTTTTGTTTGACTAAATGTACACGTAGCAAATTCAATCCCATTTTGTAATATTATGTGCATACATTTTTATGTGATATTAATATTGAATCTTTTGACGAATAGTAATAATGATAGTAAATGACAACAATAATAAGAACTACAGAAGTAATACTGTACTAATAATAACAATAACAATACTAGATTGCCTACGGGCTTCTGCCAATAAAAAAGAAAAAAAGATAGATGAATAATTCAGTATTTTTGACGGAAAATTCGATAATAAAAATATAATAAAATAAAACAGAAAAAAGAATGACCGTCAATCCCTAATCCTTAAAATTATCTAATTATGTCTTGTGTTCTACGCAGCTAAACTACCATCTTTGATTCCAAATCTGAGATCACAGATTCCAAGTCCTCCTTAAGACATATCCAACAAAAAATAAAAATAAAAAGAATCCGGTTTGATTAAAGAAAAAATTTAACTGAAGCGCTATATTTACTAGAAAAAATAAAAAAATAAAAGAGTGAACCGTCGTCCGGTTCAAGTTCCACTCTCGACCCTCGTTTTTTCGCCCTCGCAAAAACCAATTAGATAGAAACAACAACAGCTTTTGGCGAAACATTAACAAGAGATTAATCATTCAATAAACCTCAAAAAATGAGAAAAAAAAACAGGGGGCCCGTGTTGCTTTCTTTGTTAAAAAAGAGTACTCCGGGCATCTTAGGAGCGCGGTGCAGCCCTGTTCACGCCCTCTTGTCAGTGACTCAGAAAATGGAAAGGTCATTTTCAATCTCTCTCACTTAATTCCTTCAATTTCAGAAAAGAAATGAGAGATGGTGAAAGGGGTTCTACAAAAGAGTGGGATCGTTTCTCACCTCTTGGCATTTTTGTTCTTCATTTAGGTTTACTGCATCAGGCAGTGATGATGGGGGGTCGGGTTGAACTGAAGCGAATAGAAAACAAGGCGAACCGCCAGGTCAGCTTCTCTAGGCGGCGCTGTGGCCTCTTGAAAAAAGCGCACGAGCTGTCCGTATTGTGCGATGTTGACGTGGGATTGATCATCTTCTCTCCGAAGGGAAAGCTGTACGAGTTCTCCAGCTCCAACTGGTACGCCTCAATTCCTTGCTTCAATTTCTTATGGAATTAGACGCTTTTTTATTTGAATATTTTAGTTAAAACCTAGATTGTTAGATCGGGTGAGAGGAGATGAGGTCGTCGTAAGGGTGTTCTTCTCTGCCGAAGATACCCCTAGTATATTTTAATCGGCGCGCAGTTGAAATTTTGGGAGGGTGATTAATAGTCTTTTGAGATGTGATGGGACCCGGGAAGGTAAAAGGAAAGATTGCGTAAGATATTGATATTTAATGATCACAGATGTGTTGTCGTCCTTGTAGCTTTTATATATATATATATATATATTTTTTCTCTTTCCTGTCTTGAAACTCAACGAGTCGACGACGCTGCTATTTTAATATTTTAATATATTTTCATCGTTTGATTGAATGATATTAACTGCATCAGTCCTTTATTTAATGTTTTATTGATTACGTATATTCGTGAGGTTGAGAAATGTTTCTAAATAATTTCATGAAAATTCATTCTGGTTCGCTGAGCCTGCTCCACGAATAACACATTCTTTCATACTCTTTCATTCATTGTTTTTTTAGTACGAAAATAACGCTCGTACTTTGAGTCGATCGGTTGGCAGTGCAATCACAAAAGGATGCTGATTTGTAGGTTATGCGAGAACTTCCATTTCTTCAATTATTGGCTGCGCAGTGTTGATCACGAAGAACGACATATTTATTATGCATGCGTAACGAAATGAATTCACCTATTTAGGTGCAAATCATATTGTTTCAATATACGAGTAAGTTCATTGAATAGAAAATGATTTATATATTCGGTGTCTTCATGAAAAACAAACTTTTGACATAAAAACGATGATGTGAATATTACACTTGGCTGGTGATTTCTGAAGAAAATTTTTGCTCTGGATAAAAGACATGAAAATTCTTTCAACACCGATGCAAATGCCTGCTAATAGTTTGCTCTTACTTTTTAGGGTTTTTATTATTGAAGGTTTTAAGGATATCATTATTTTAAGTCTGGCTCCTATTTCTACCCTATTAGCTATATTCTTTTGTTACATAAATCTTAGTGTGTGACAATATGCCACCTATATTAGTCAATATAATCTATAATGGAACTGTTTTAATCCGAATTACATATGATTTTTTGTTTTCAATGAAATAAGTTTTTCACACAGGAATTGAAGTGTCTTATAGCCTGTATGGACACAGTATGATTGCTAGATAGTGTAATTAAGAATATTCATGCTGGTTTACTTTTTTTTTCTTAACAGTGTTTTCCAAAACATTCATACCAAGTCCTCATTACTAGTGATTTTGGCCATTTTAATATACTGTTTGATTATCCCACTAATTTGAGTAGCTTCCATTGGATCAAACATATCGGAACTCCACAGCATCATCTTTTTTTTTTTTTTAATATATATATCCAAAGGCGGATCCACTCTTATTGAATGAGGGTCAAATTCAATTTCAAAATTTTTGGACTTAAATATAATTTTTTTTCTTATTGACTCCATATTTTTCATGAAAATCTTATCCATATCAAACTCTCAAAATTTGACCCCCATAACTTGAAAGTCTATCTCTGCCCCTATAGATATATATCCTTGCCAAAACCTAAGAGAAAATAAATAAGAACCACACATCATAATGGATTGAGTAAATTGGGGTGCATGCTCGGTTTATGGGGATCAGCATTCCTAGTAATCGTGCTAGAATAAGTCTGGAATAATATATGAAACTGTACCTTTATCATGCTAAGTAACAAATAGTAGGGAATCAACATTCCTGCTAGGTGGTTATGCTTGAACAAGTTTGCTGTTATCACTACAGCGATTTTTTAATTTATACATCAAAGACATATTTTTCAGTCTCATAATTGTGAAATTAGAGCGATACATTACTCGGTGCTTTTGATTCCTTTTTCTTAGAAATCAGAAGCCCGTGAATTAGATCAGTACCAAAACCATTGGAAACAATAGAAATAATTTACTAAAGCTCTCCTTTATTGATTAACCTCTTGGGTTTACGATACGTTATTCCGTGCTTTTGACTCCTTTTTCTAAGAAGTTAGAAGCCCATGAATGTCTTAGATCAATATCAAAACCATTGGAAACAATAGAAATTATTTGCTGAAGTTCTCCTTTATTGATTAACCTCTTGAGTTTATATAGGTCTTACAATCTTTCAAATAAGTCATTAATCTATTCCCTAATACCTATTTATCAATAGCCTTTGATACAACTACAGATCTCAACTCTCTCTCTCAAGACGGACGGAAGATATCTACTAAACCCATCTTATCACACAGTCTAAATATGTCTATTGAGCTAAGTTCCTTGGTGAGACAGTCCGTCACTTGATCCACCGTTGGAACGTGACCTAACTTCACTAGTCCACTATTTAGCTTCTCCTAGATGAAGAACCTATCAATCTCAATATTCTTTATCCTATCTGTTGCACCGGATTGTTGGCAATACTGATTGTTGACTTCTTGTCACACCACATCTTCATTCGATCTCCTCGATTCATCTTTAGCTCCACCAAAAGGGCTCTCAGCCACAACAACTCGACCACTCCCAAAGCCATGGTCCTGTACTCAGCCTACGAGTCGACCTTGCTACCACTGACTGCTTCTTGTTTTTTCAGGAGATCAAGGTATCCACTACGAAGATACAATACCCTGATATGGACCTTCTATCATTGGCACAACTAGCCTAGTCAGAATCACAGTAGCTCTCAATACATATATAACCATTTTTTTGAAGATCAACCCCTTTTCTAGAGCACTCTTCATATACCTCAAGATCTGATACACTGCGTCTATATGACCCTTCCTCTGGTCATACATTATAGAGTCTCACTACGCTTACTGCAAATGAGATGTCGGGACAAGTGAGACTCAGATAGATCAAATGACCTACCATCTCTGGTACCTCTCATGATCTATTGTCTCTCCTGCCTCTGCACTTAACTTGAGCTTCTGATCGATTGGGGTGACCACAGACTTGCACTCCAACATGTAAGTCTATGAGAAGATTTAACACATATTTCCACTGAGAGAGGACAATCCCCTCTGCTCTACGAGCTACCTCAATCTCAAAGAAACACTGAAGCAAGCTAAGATCATTTATCTTGAATTCCTTTCCTAATCTCATCTTTAGTTGGGCAATCTCCCTCTCATCGTCACCCGTGAGAATCATATCGTCAACATACACAGCAAGCATCGTAGTACAACCTTGATGTTGTCAAAAGAACATTGTGTAGTCAACATTGATATGCTGATATCTCATGCTTACCACAGCCCTCTTAAAACTATCAATCCAGGCTCGAGGATACTGCTTCAGACTATAGAGCGACTTCCTCAATCTACACACCTTGCCCACTGTCTAGTTTGTGCCGAAGCCTAGTGGTATCTCCATATACACTTCCTACAACAAGCTCCATGAAGGAATGCATTTTTCATATCAAGCTGATGTAGCTTCCATCCACCATTCCCTGCAAGAGAAACTAGTGTCCTAACTGTGCTCATCTTCACTACTAGTGCAAATGTCTAGTCATAATCGATGCCATACGTCTGACTGTAACCTTTCACCACCAGTCATACCTTGTATCGCTCAACCTTCCCTTCTGGATTTTGTTTTACTGTGAAGACCCACTTGCACCAAACAACCTTCTTCCCATTTGGTAGTGGCATTATCTCTCATGTCCTGTTTTTGCCAAGTGCTCCAAGTTCTTCATGCATGGCAGCCTTCCACTTTGGATCTTCCTTAGCTACCTTCCAACACTTGTGTATAGAGACAGTGTCTAATGATGTCATGGATGCTCCATGTGCAGGTGATATATTAGACAAACTGAGTAATGTCATGTGGAAATCTAAAGCGATCAAAAGGACGTGTCCCGCGTTGCTACAAGAAGTCCTCCTTAATGCCGTGAGAGGAGAAAAGAGAGGAAACATATCACTTGAATCAACTAAATCTGTGGTGGGTGTTGTGGGTGCTTTAGGAGTCAGAGTAGGCCGGGACGAGACTGTGTGACACATTGACCTCGAGTGGCATAGGCATAGTTCCCGCATTCTGCTTCCTCCTCTTTTGGCACACTCTCATCTCCCCCTGAGTCTGAGTCCCACCATCTTGTGGTATTTCCTCATTTTCCTCCCTCACGGCAGGACATTGGATTGACCCCACATTCACCAATATCTCACTATCACTACTCTCTACCTCTCACCTCATACCTCCAGTATCGAGTGAGTCATCAAAGGGACATCTAGTGAGTAGTATGGCTCAAACTCTCGAAAGGTCACATCCATGCTTACAAACAATCGTCTCTCCACCAGACTCCAACACATATAACCCTTCTGCATTACCTAGCCCACAAAGACACCTCATAGCTCTGGCATCTAGCTTCCCTACTATTGGTCTGTTGTCCTTCACAAAGCATACATATCCAAACACCTTTAATGGAAGAATTCCTCTATTATCACCTTTCAACATTTCACATGGAGTCTGCCACTCTAACACTCTTAAGGGCATTCTGTTGATCAATTGGACAGCTGTCAAGACGGCTTGCCCCCACAAGTGTTTTGGGACATTCATTGAGATCATCATACACCGAGCTACCTCTAAGAGGTGTCTATTTTTCCTTTCCGCTATTCCATTCTACACTACTGTGTAAGGGCATGTAGTTTGGTGTTGTATCCCTTGAGTCGACAAGTACTCCTCAAACGCCTTATTTGTGTACTCTACTCCATTATTTGACCTTAATATTTTCACTACTATCCCGTATTGAGTCTGAATTGTCTTGTAAAAATCTCTAAAGCAAGCAAGCACATCACTTTCATTTTTTATCAGATATAACCAAGTAACACGACAAAAACAATTGATGAAGTTCACAACATATCTATAATCATTCAAAGAAGTTGTGGAACAAGGTCCCCATACATCTAAGTGAATCAAATCAAAAACACCAGAACTCTTATTACTCGAACTTACATAAGAGCTTCGGGTATGTTTGCCCACACGCATTACACACAAGTTTATGTTTATTAGCCTTTTCATACAAAGACGGATACAAAAGACTCAAAACTCTAAAAGAAGAATGTCTCATGCACTGATGATGCAACATCAACTCATCCTCCATACTCCCTATCAAATCCTCCCACACCTGTCTTCTCAATCATGGATGCCAGTGCTGAATCCATCCCCTCTCGGCCCAAGTACCACAGCCCGCTATACCACGTGCCAGTCCCAAGTCTCCGGCCAGTGCCCTTCTCTTGAAAGATCACCTTGAAAATATCAAAGGAAACAACACATTTTAGTTTGAGTATAATGACAATAACGGATAAGAGGTTTACTGAAAAAGAAGAAGCATGTAACACATTGGACAAAATCACAGAATCAATACATCTAACTGTACCCTTACCAACCACAAGTTGTGCCATCAACTGTTTGGATGCTCTCTTGGGCTGCTAGGTGAGTATAGGAAGAGGACTCACCAATGAGCCCCCATAACATGTCGAGATACACTAGAATCTACTACCATTCTGGTGATCTTGTGGTAGATATGAAAGCAAAAACATGAGTATCATGAGTACCTTTGTATGAGTGAGCATAAGTAGCAAAGTTATCCCTGGATGATGATGATGTGGAGCCCTCCTCAGTCATGGGCTTCTTGTCCCCATCACTTGTCAACTTCTTCCTCAACATCTCAAGGAGCTCCTGATCCTCCTCAGTGAAGGCCTGAACTGCCTCTTCCTCTTCCTCTTCCTCTGTTACAGTCAGGTTTGCCCGATAACCTCCAAACTGAGCACCTCTACCACCTCTACGACCACCACAGCCTCCAGTATGTCCATATCCACCTGTGTCTCTTTCCTTGGTGGCCTAGGACAAGTCTTGCTCAAGTGCCTCACTTCTCCGCAATTGTAGCACCTACAAATCTCTCTCTGAAATCTTGTCATACTCGAGTTTGAGACTACCAATGCTAAACACATCCCAGCACTTCTATTAGTCTCGGAGTGCAACTCCATGCGACTCTCTTTCTGCATCATAGCTGCAATTGCCTCCTCGAGTGGGGGAATCTTCGTCTGGGTCAGGAATACTGCTCTCCTTTGATCAAACATCGGATTGAGATTTCCCAAGAACTGCATAGTCCTCTCCTAAGAGCGGATCTCTCCACTCGTGCATTCTGGATCCTTGCAACTCGTCCTCGGTGAGAAATGATTATAGTCTGCCCATAGTCTCTCTATATCTATGGCATACTCTTGGATTGTCGTGTCACCCTGAACCACCGCATCTATCTCTTGCTTGATCTGGAAAACACGAATGTTGTTCTCAACCCCCGCATAGGCCCGCCGCATCAACCTCTTGATTATGGACAATACAAACTCAAAAAATAAAAAAAAAATAAAACTGTCAATTTGAGAAAATATGAACTAGAGCTCTTGTTCATATTTCTGAAATTCAACCAGTCTAATTGGAGTCACTTGATGTGATGACTTACATATCATGATTTTTTAAACAAATCAAATTTTATATTTTATAAATTCTTGTGTATCTTTTTTGACAGAGAAAATCTACCGCTAGATTTCTATCATATATTTTGAGAGGATGAAATCCATTGCTACTTAGCATGACTTGCATATCTTAATCTTGGAAACAAATTTAATTTTGAATCTTTTTAATTTTTTCAAATTCTTTGAAGATAGCCCATTGTTAGATATTTTTCTTCCGTAAGTTTTCCAAAGGAAAACATCACTGTTTGCAAATATTTTGAACCATCCACTAACTATGACTTACTCCTTATTAAAAGAAATAATGAAAATTCTACAAAATGAAAAGTTTGGTACCCTAACGTCAACAATGGATGTTGGTGCGTTCAATTATCTATGGTTCCTATTAGTTGTGGTTGTCTTTTAAGCCAGGTGCCAAAGTAGCAGTCTCCAACTCATTCAGTTTAGTGTTTTTAGTCTTTAAACATGAAAGTTTTTTTTCAGTGCAACCAAACAACAGGTATAAACTCTTCACATCAGTTGTGTTCACTATCGGTGTCATACCAGCAAAAGTTCACCAATTCATTTGCACTTGTCAGCTGATACTTTATTTTTCATACAAAATTTTGCAGCATGGAAAAGATAATAGAAAGGTACAAAAGATTTTCAGATGCCGATAAAGGTGTGGAGGAGGTGCAACAAGATGTACTGGCAAGTAAATTTAGCAAATATTTGTGGTCTTATCACCATAGATCCTGTGTGTTTAACAGTTGATGAATGCTAAAAGTGGCCCCATTTTAATGTTAATATCATTCCAAATTAGCTTTAGGTCATGAAACATATGCTGCACACTGCTGAAACTTGAATCCTTGGAAAATAGATTTGTAAACTTGTCTCAAAAGAAAAAACCAAAACTAACTCAACATGAAATTTATCCAGAAATTAAAGTGCCTTTTCTGCAAATCAAGTACCACAACCAATATATACTGTGGCAAAATGAATATTGAACAATATTAGAAGCAAACATATGTTTGGTACCTACTTATCAAATTAGTAGGTTGGCAGCTGCACCATACTGATAAAGGCCCATGATTGGTTCAGCTTGGATAGTGGTTTTTTCCTATCTTCTAAGAACAACACTACAATATGAGATAAATAAACCAATATAAAAATGATTCTTTTTTTTCCTTGTATAAAGCAAACTACTTGGGCCATTTTTCCATATTCTAGCCACCAGCTAATAAACTGGTTTTTCTTTCAGTGGCCTGTGAGATTACCAGCCGATTCAGGGACCCACTTTGAGGTACTAAAGTTTATGCAAAGGTATTGATCTAAGCCTGTGGATAACTTTCAGAAACTAATCTATTTGATATAACCCTAGAGAATAACTGTGTCAGAGTACTTCGGAATTCTTTAGGTTGATCGATAATTCAGATATTACAAAGCTAAATTTGGATGAATTGAATCAAATGGAGGAAGAACTGAAGTCTGCCCTGGCAATGACCATGACTCGCAAGGTAATTAACCCCACAGTAAAATACATGTTTACAAAATAGTAATAACTGTTGTCCGCTATTATGATTATATAGATCTGAGTAAATCCTGAGGGCTATTTAGGTCAATTTGGTGTACACTTGCTGAATGCATATCTGATGGTTCATATAGGTTTAGTTGCAAAATTGTACAACAAGCTTTTTTGGAATCTTGAAGTCCATTTAGACGTCACTATGTTTATTGGGGGGATTAGTTGCATAAGTAGGATTAACATAAAATCGGATACTGCTTGTATTGCTACAGTTTGATAATACTTGCACTAAAATCTGGTGTCATGCAAGTCATATTACAGGTCCACAGCAAAAGGTAAAATCCATTGCCCATTTACAATTGTCAGGAAGCATGCACTAGCAGACTTCTCACCATAGGATACAGAGAAAATAAAAAGAATGGTTCATGCCAGCTGGCATGTGTGAAACCTGTCCCGTCAAATTCACCTAAAGAAATTAAGTTTATGTAAAGCAATGTCAAAAAAGTTATAAAAAGTGTGTCCTGATGATTTCTAGTAAGATAGTTTAATCAAAATTTTAGTTTTTATAAACTGTTTGTCTCCTCATAAGAAATATTTTTTTTGTGCAGACTCTATTACTGATGGATATGATGAATGAACTCCAAGAAAAGGTATGTCTTATGGATTATAATTGGAGCTATAAATAAGTCTGCCTAGAACTCAGAGATTTGTTCTGAGAAAGTGTTTCTTGTTTCTGACGGAAATATCAATAATTTAAATCATTTACACAGACACATCTCCTGTAGAATTCGTATCCTCTGCATCAACTCAGAAAGGAATCGAATCTTTTAGAGTTAATGTATGTGTACCTGTCCGATCAGTTTTTCAGTTTCAAAATTCATGTGAATTAGATTCACACTGATATCAACGACCCTCTACATTAAAAGCGGAGACCGGATGGACTCTGTTTACAATCAGATGGCCGAGATGCATTAACTCAAAAGATGCTCTTTTGAGTTAATGCACACAATGCGGACTCTCCTGTGCTGTGAAAGGAGGGTGCCTGGCATCATTTTGAATAATGTCTATAATATCTCCCATTAAGATGGGATATCAAGGAATCAATTAAGTAAAGAGTTTTCAGAGACGTCAGAAATATATTTCCAAATTGTAGACGAAAAACTATTATTTTTAAATAGGGCCTCCAGTATTTACTATCTCTAGCGCTTGAAAAGCTCCGGCACACTGAAGAGCTTAATTAGGATTATTTGTCAATATTAGTGATCGATCAAAATTCAAAATGCCTCCTTTTGAATTCATGCGACTCTGCACACTCAAACCTCTCTACCACTGGAGAAAATAAAGTAGCCTAACGCCTCTAGAAACAATCCTGACCTAAATACATCCGAGTCTGTTTTTATATGAAAAAATTAAATTGGAAAATAGATGAGAGACTTACAGATATCAGCCCTCAATGAAATCGCTACCAACAACTCCAATTTCTGACCATGAATTTCTTTCTTGTGTGATTCAGGGAAAAGCGCTTCTCCATGAGAACAGCCTCATGCGCTGCATCTGGAATCAAGACCAGACGGAGGCAAGGATGATAATCTCCATTTAGTTTGTTTTTATAATGTCTTTTACAAAATTTGTTCAATTTGTTTTTTCATATTGTTCTAGAATGAAGGAATCAATGAGGTGGCGAATAGGGAAGGAGACCAAAACGGGGACAGTTCTGAAGTTTCCGTAGAGAAGAATGATAATCACTTCCCTGTTTTTAATAGTACAAAAATTTTTTGGAAGTGAGTATCCAGGTGTGCCTGTTCAAAATCGACACGTATGCAAAACACAGCCAATTTACCTTTACGGTAGTAATACATACGGTGAATATATACGAAATAACTGGAGAGGCAGAAACTAGTCTTTCCATTCCGATTGGCACTTAGCCATGGTTATCTTATATTTGTAATAATGTCAAAATCCATTGTGAAATATTAATAATCAAGGTCGAGGCCTTGCGATGCTTCGGTCATATTAATGTTGTAATTTTTTTTTGTTACGTCTGCATCTTCTGCATTAACTCAAAAGAGTATCTTATCTTTGGGTTAATGTATCTTAGCTGTCTGATTACAAATTGAGCTTATCTGATTTCATCTATAATTTAGGAGGTTTTTAATATTAGTGTGGATCTAATCTGCACGAATCTTAGCATTTATTTGACGGTTCAAATATATTAACTCGAAAGATTCAATCTTTCGAGTTAAATCATAGGATATGAATTAGTATTTTATGACCAAGAGTACGGAAACATTTTCTAATTATATTAAAATTAAAACATATGTTGTACTCTCATAGATTATATCGCTATCGCAAATAGAGCCGTACACAATCACACAATATTTGTGTACGTTTCTCTGATTCAATAAGTGTGCCCATCACCTTTTCAAGATGGTTATAATCAAGTATTATATTCTTTTCTTTTACTTCATCATGATAATATACTTTTTATCTTTACACACGGCATACATTTTTTAATATTGACCGATCAGCACTGGACAATGATTTAAAATTATACAATACCGTTTAAAAATGCTGAACACATAAACAAACGACAATGATGAAGATCTAATTTTTCTTTTTTTCTTTGACATTAGAAATCTTATTTTTCTTGCAATAAAAAATATCGGCTACATATGGATTCACTTTTTTGTTGGTTAAAATACGAAGCAACAAATTTTATTTTTCATTCATGTTACAATTTTAATTTTATATAAATAAAAGACGGACACAAAACATTTTTTTTCTCAGTTACACAAAAATTAAGTACTAAACAATAAATAAGAAACTTGTTCCACCATTTTAAAAATTCCAACAAAAGTTTATAAGTATTTACTTTTCTATATTATGTGATAAAAAATTGTGAATAAATTGTTTTTTCTACGACACCATATATATTAGAGTATAAGCAATATAATCCACATGACATTTATATCCTAGGATAAACAGTAACAATCTTTGTACTTGATTTTTTTTTTTTCCCTATACTATCGAATTGATATTAACAATCAAATGATCAACTTTTTATATGCACCGTTTATTATAAGAAAAACAATCGGTTGCTTCAAATTAGAAATATTTTCATAACCCAAATGCTAGCATTTATTGTTAGTATTTCGCATCTTATATGAGAAAAAAATAACGAAAATTCTATTTTTAAAAAACTCTAATACGGTTAAATATTGTCATTATATAATTCGTCTCGTTCCGAAATGTCTGTGTTTCAACTATGAATGGAAATATTTTTATCTGATCCACAACTTCAATTTTCTTTTTTCAAATACTACTGATATAAAAAATCGGATCGAACCAAGTTATACATGTCAGATTCTCAGATACTTGTGTCCCATGGATGTTTTTTTATTTTATTTTATAAGTACTAAAAAGAATCTCTCTGTGCATATAAACACGATTTTAATATAGATTTAATTCTGGACTAATTTTAATCTCAAAACAGAATAAATATTTTATAAATATATATATAACCTAGGCCCAAGTAGGAGTGTCAATTGGTACAATAAGAGTCAGGTGGAGGTATTTTCATTCCCGTACCCGTTATAAATTGTTCTTATCCGTTACGAATTATCTTACCCGTATTCTACCTTTATCTGTCATGGTTGTCAAATAACGACATGATAGCAGGTAAATAACGGGTAATACTAATTATTTTCTAAATAAAACATTAAAACATATTTACTTCAGACATATGTGCTTGTTTTAAAAGTCTAAACTTTATTGGAATTTGCTAGAATTTATTTACGTATTTTAATGGTTAATTAAATGTAATAAAATTATCTAGAGTGGTTGGAAAATAAATATTCATTGCTCATTAATATATATAATATATATTTTTATTTTATAATTATTCGATTAGGTAACAAATACAAAATAGGCTTTATTCGGACTTACCCTTATCCATTATTGATTACACATATCCAATAAATTTATGGAAAAAAAAAAAAATCTTATCCATACTCATTTTATCGAAGACTGTACAAATAAAAAGATGCCAATTACACCCCTAGTCTCAAGCCACCACAAACTCTACAAATTCCCAAAATGTTTGAGACTTTCAGCTATATCATTTAATAAATTCAGCACAGGCTTATACCGTTATACGTAAAATTGAGAAATTCATAGCACAGTTGTAAATCCCATCGAGAGCTGTTTTTATGCTACAAAAGATACAAATCAATGGCGGAGGGAATGATCTAACTCTTCATTTTTAATTTTCGGACTCTGTTAAAAATAAAAATAAAATAAAAAATAAAAAACGTAGATGCAGATACGACGAATTCTGCATATAAAGATAAATGGACGAAAAATACCACTTACGGAAAAACCCAAAAAAAAAAAAAAAAAAAACCTCCTTTGTTTTATACTGTTGTCCAACTTTTATTATTTTTTCAATCTCTACATGGAATGGTCCGTCTCATGGTTCATGAATCGATCCATAGGTTCCATGATCTTCTATTAATTACGTGTTATGATCCCAACTTTCAGGAAATAAATCTGTTACTATCCTAAAAGGGAATGTAGAGTCCTACGATTCTAAATCCAACCTTTCATGAATTGGATGTAACAACTTTTACGTGTTGGGTTTTGAGACATGGCGATATAGCAACTTTTGCTCTTTTCTCTCGAGCAATAAAGGGGGAAAATAAAACTCTAGCCATTGCCATTGTTCTTCTTCTATCTTCTACGCCTCTCTATTTCGTCTATTTCATCTCTTTTAGTTTCCATCTCCGATATAGTGAGGGAGAGCAAAGGGAACAAGTGGAGCTGAGAGCGCGGTATTATCAGATCTCAAAGCGTAAAGTCTTTACTACCTCCATCTCGATCAGACCATGGCAGTAAGCTAATTCGGCCGTCAAAGCGCGGCGGCAATTGGATGAAAGCGAATCAGGTCGTGGAAAGAGATGGAGAAAGGGGTAATAGAGTGTTTAAGAGTAGATATTATGGTTAAGTGATTAAAGTAATTTACGATATTTTGTGAGAATAAATGAGTTCGGATCTAAGAAAAAGAGTCATTTGACTCATTGTAAATCTAATTTTTATTATTAATGAAATTGTTAGTAGACATTTAAAGCCACTAATTTTCAAAAAAAATTCAACCTTTCATTTGTTTTGAGGTTCGTGCAAAAAAAACAATATCTATGAAAATTTGTACAACCCAAAAAATAAAATGCTGGATTTAGAATCGTAGACTCCTACAATCCCTCAGGATCGTAGCAGATTTATTTCTCAACTTTTAAGGATTCATAAATTCCATAACCCGATGCGAATGCAAATTCTCTGCATTAACTCAAAAGGAATTTTTGAGTTAATAAATATTAACTATCTGATTTTAAATAAAATTAATCTGACACCTACATTGGTGTGGATTTAATTCATACAAATTAAAAAAAAATCAACATTTGAAATTCATTGATTCAAAAGATTCTTCATTAAGATAACGTAGAGAATGAAAGAAAAGATAGCACAATTAACTAAAAAAATATTCTAAAATTATTATACTCAAAAATCAAGAATTTAATTTCTCCTCATAAATCTTGATAGCTAATATCAAGTTTTCAGACGTAGAGGATACGAATTCGTTCGGTGCGACATGTTGTGCTCGAGCGCATTTGAAATATTAAAGAAAAAAAAAAACAGACGGTGAAGAGCACCGAAATCTTTGACCGTTGAAGTTGTTGCGTGGGGCCCTTTCCAATCATGTGTTGCCGCGTGGAATCAGAGTTCACGTGTCAAACTGTGTCAGGTTCTTGTTTGTTGCATTGTCTGCAGTGCATTGGAACTGGACATGTCCATTGTTATAATACCCAAATTTAGCTGAAGCGATTATAGGTCTGGAATTCAAATACTGTAGAAGATGAGTCTCATTTTACGATTAAATCTGATTGTTTTGAGATTCGAACTAATGTAGGAGACAATATTATTGAGCTTTAAGATTTGTGCCAAGTTAAAAAGAAACTGTCTAGATTCATTACTTATAAAATAATTCTTTGTACAATATTGGAGAGGATGTGAATTCATGAGTCTTCCAGACCTCACGGAGTCTCGGTGGATAGTGGTGGTTTTTTTGAAGAGAATCAAATTAACAATGCTTTATAGACATATGTAGAGGTGGAATTAGATTTTTTTTATAAAATGAATTGAAAATTAAAATACACAGTGCAGTGAATGGATTTTGAATTCAAAATCTCTCAATTATAAAATAAATTTTTAGTTACTAGACAAAAGTAAATATTCGATTATTATTGAAATAGGCTAAACTATATAAAAAAATTTGAAAAAATTAAATTAAATTAAATTAAATTTTAATATATATAACTAAAAATTTAAAATTATAGAAGTAACTTAACCACCTTTTTAATACACTAAGATCTGCTCCTAAACGTATAAGAGCTGAACACCCCAAAAATCCAAATGGATGTAGAGTTTTATTTCATTTTTTCTCAACAATAAGACGGTTTTTTCATTCCTTGAGAGAGACTACTTCATTGCTTCCATAAAGAAGCTATACTTTGTGCACTTTCATACAAATCCCAACCATTCACGATAGTTGTTTTAATTTGTAAATAAAAACTATGTATACATACAATGATATGTCTATTTTTTATTAAATTTTAACAGATATAAATGACCTTTATTTGAGTTTCAAACTAGCAACTTTTCTCGCATAATAGAAGCGGAGCTAGACCTTTAAAATATAAAATCAAATACATAAAAAAAGCCAATTATATAAAGTTTTCATACTAAATCAAATTTTTATTTCTCATAGTATTTTACTCTAAACTATATAAAAAAAGAGAAGAGTTCAAATGTCTCCATATTTTTGTGCTTCTATCATGCCTCCATCTCTCTTCATTATTTTTAAAGTTCAAACAGTCGATCCGAACTGATCAACCTAACCTCCATACTAAAATATGTTTGGAGACCAAATTTTATATTTTTAGGAATTATTTTACTATTTTTTTAGATAGGTACAAAAATACTGTTTTAGATGGTTTAGAATTACTGATTTTGTATCTATCTAAAAAAATAGTAAAAAAACTTCTAAAAATATAAAATTTGGTCTCCAAACATATTTTAGTATGGAAGTTAAGTTAAGCGATTCGGATCGACGATTTAAACTTTAAAAATGATTAAGAAAAATAGAGACATGATGAAAACACAAAAGATTGAACCCTCATAAAAAAATTATGTACAAATATAAAAGTATAAAAAATAAATAAAAATCAATTCACCATTCATTTAAAGTAGGTCAGCCCATACCCGTGAAAGACAATGCATTGTCTTTTTACCAGACAAGAAGTTGAATTTTTACCTATAAGATATTTACATCTGAGTTCAATTAATATTTATCGTTTTTTTTTTTCTGGATAATCATAAGAGATTCAAGCTTCTTTCAAATGTCTCTGCTCAATAGTGTCCCAAAGATAACAAGTATACTTGCTTTAGTATGATTTGCATTCCTCTTAATTACTAGCTGTATAAAAACAAATAGAGTTGCATTCCGTGCAAATACCGAAATTGGAGAGTCTGATAAAGGGGATTGTCATGTAACTATAAATATACGTGAGCGAAAGACGCTCGAGCCAATGAATTCCTTAATATCTTACAAGCAGAAAAGTCACAAAGTTATATGAATTTGAGCACTAAATAGATCTCCACACTTTAAATAAGAAAACTCTAGAACTAGATTCTAAAAAAAAATAAGTTAAGTGGATTGACAGCTACCTTAGTTAAATCTGAAGTGAGGTAACTCCTTTTATAGTGATGGCTCCGATTTGCCAGATCTGTTCAGACGGAAGTGATATGTTCCGAATGGATAGTATGAATATTGAAATGAGGGGTTTTGTATTATTAAACTAATATTAATCGTTCTGAACGTCTATGTTTGTTCATGATGGTTAGTATAATTTACCCCCAATTTACTTGATAAGCATTCCAACGGATCACAACCGTTCTAGACAAAACCAAACTAGAACTCTCTATAATTTTATGATTTAATCTGTTCCGTATAGATAGTTCTGTTCTGAATGGTTGCTCCACAAAAATCAACAATCTCAAATATATTGTATTTTTCTATTTGATTATTACAAATTTATAACTTTGTAAAGTCTTATTAATTTCTTCGATTCTTCAATTTAGTCTTGCAATTAAGATCTTCATGAACCTTTGGTTCTTCATATTAATCTTGTAATTAACTACTTGAACCTACAAACTTAATCATACAAACAGTTAAATTCAACTAATATATATTTTACAAATTATGTAAAACAAAATATTTAAAAGATTGCATACAACCAACAGATGAAACACCACTCTTCAAACGAGATTGGGGGTGGAGAAAGAAGAAGACGATAAAGGTGTTTAATTCAGATTAGTAGGCGTTGATTTTGTATATTAGTTATTCTGTTTGAGAGACTATTGACTATTATCGTGGTATTTTACTGTTTGACAAACTGTTTAATTATTTTTATCGCACATTTGACGGTTCGACTATTTATTTAGTTGTCTAGTATTTCTTATTGTTTTATTTTTGTTTATTTTAATATCATTCCATCGCATTCAAATGAACGATATATCAAACAAACAACAATTAAAATAAACAAATAAAAAAAAACAAAAAGAAAGCATAATTTTTTTAGAAAAAAATTTTATATATATATATATATATATATATATATATATATATAGATATAGAGGTAGGCAAATATACAATCGATTGTTTCTAGCTTCCCGTCCAACTAAGTTATTTTCTGATTTTTAAAGTCCAAATGATCGATCCAAACCCTAAACCTGATGTCCATATTAAAATGTGTTAGGAGACCAAATTTTACATTTTTTGAAATTTTTTAACTATTTATTAAGTCACTTTAAAAATTGCTGATCCAACGGTAGCTTAACCAAACAGTAAAATCAGAAGCTATTGTTGGATCAACGATTTTCAAAGTGACTTAATAAATAGTAAAAAAATTCCAAAAAATGTAAAATTTGGTGTCCCAACACATTTTAATATGGATATCACATCTAATGATTTGGATCGATCATTTGAACTTTAAAAATAGAAAAACAACTTGGTTGCACGGAAGACTAGAAACAATCGATTGTATATTAGCCTACCTCTATATATATATATATATACATATATCAATCTGTCTTTTTAAAAAATGGTACATTGATACAACCCCATGTTACATCCATTACAAATATGTGGACACAACACCAAAGAATGAACAAAGTCACGCTGTGTCCACTTAATATGTGAACGCAATTTGAAGTTGCGTTTGTGGTAAATGTGAAATTCTAATAATTTAGTGGTTTTTCGATTTATTTTTTATTTTTTTTAGATCGATATTCTTAAAAATTTCGGGTGCAAATGTATGAGCAAAGGGCATACCACCGGTAGGAAACCCTTTCTGTCCCGAGGAGACCAAATTTATAATAAATTAAATTCCGCAAATCACAACACTTTGCTGTTAAGTGAAACAGACGGAGTGCAACAATGCGTTAAAGGATGTATACATTATAAATATAAAATATACTAAAGCCCCTAAAATTATTCAGTAAAGTATGCATTAATTGTTATTACAAAGAGGTGATAAATATTGAATCATACAAGCTTTTATTGTAATTTTTTTCTTCAGAAACCTGAAATATTGAAAGAAGGGGTTGAATTTAATATATCGTTACAAAAATAACTTAGTTCAAGATTTTGGTACATTGCGACATCTCATGACAACTACGCAAGCAGTGCTTATAAAAACAATAATAATATAAATATGTTCTGTTTGTATTTAAATAGACACGTACCATTGTGGCATTGTACCAAATTTGATTTAATTTTGTTCAATTATGTAAGTTATTTTTTTTTTTTTTTGCGATACTTAAACTCTTTCACATTAGTATTAAGAATAATAAAATTAATAGTAACGAAAATATTTTTTATAATAATAACAATATTAACTAAATATTTGATAAATAATTAATATTTTCTAGAAGAAAGATCGATACATAAAGAGTTGGACTACGATGCTTTATAAAGTAAAGTGAATGTTTTACTTCATGTCTATATTTTTAGTTTCAAAGATCAAAATGTCAATCCAAATCGTTCAAGTTGATTTCCATGTTAAATTGTGATTGAAGACCAAATTTCACAATTTTTAGAACTTTTGAGAATCACCATGATTCAAAAAATTGTTGACCATACAAAATCAGTGAATTTAATTTTTTTTCTAAAACCATAATTTTAATATTCTAACACAATTAATATGGAGATTAACTTTAACAGTTCAGATTGGCATTTTGAACTTTAAAATTAAAAGTATAAATAGAAAATTAAACAATTATTTTTCTTAATGAAACACCATATAGTCTGTGACTCCAAGCGTTCTTTTTTCAAGGGCAGGTCCATGGAAAAAGTAAAAAAAAGTATTTCCAACAGTGATCTTAGAAATATTGGGTGACGGGAGTATTTCTAAGCATGGCGCTTGGAAAAAGTCATATTCCTATCATTATTAATAGTGTGAATTATAGTAGTGAAATTTGAGATCAGATGGTCCAATTTAAATCTCAAATCAGGGTGCATTTGGATGCACTCTAGAATAGCAAGAATAGCTACTATTGAGAATAACAAACAAGAAATGCATGGTAAAGAGAATAGTGCTAACTCAAGTTATTCGTAATAACTAAAATATTGTTTGGATGCATTCTTTGAAATAAAGCCGCTATTTTTTGGATGTATTTTTTGCAACAAATATTATTCCTATTTTTTGTTGGAATAGAAAGAATTACAAGAACAACATTATTCTCGCTATTTCAAATAACAATTAAGTATGTTTGAATGGATCAAAATAGCACTTTTCGAAATAACTAACTATTCTTATTATTCTCCATACATCCAAATGTACCTCAGTGATCGGACTTTTCAATCCGACTCCAGTTTTCGTTTTCTCATCTCAGATTGTAACAGTTGGAACACATTTACTAAGTCTGATCTAATGTCAAATATGATGCATGTGCTGTTTGAATAATGTTATGCTCTGCCACATAACAGGAAACTATTTCAGGCCAAAATTTGTTGCAAAAATAATTGTCTTCATAACCTTTACAATAACATTCATTGGAAATAAATTTTAAATTTACATTTACAGTCCTGAAACATTTTTCGAAATTTATCGTCAAATTTTCTAAAAATTAATTTAAATTTATTTTGATTAAATAATAAGATTCGATTTAACCGCCATTAAAAACTAAAAAATAATAAACGAGGGAACCGTCGGCCGGGTTCAAGCTCCCTATCTCCACCTAGGCATTTTCTCACAGATAAACAAAAACAGCTTTTCGGCCAAACATTAAACAGGGGATTAATCATTCAATAAAACTAAAAAAAAAAAAAAAGGAGAAAAAAACTGGGGGCCCTTGTTGCTTTCTCGGTTTCAAAAAGAGCACTCTGGGCATCTTCGGAGCCAGGTGCAGCCCCGTTGGCCCCCACTTTGTCAGTGACTCGGACTCATGGAGAGGTCATTTTCAATTTCCCTCTCGTTTAATTCCTTCTATTTCAGAAAAGATAAAAGAGATGGCGAAAGGGGTTCTACAAAAGAACGGGATCGTTTCTCATCTCTTGTCTTCTTTGTTGCTCATTTAGGTTTACTGATTCAGGCAGTGATGGTGCGGGGTCGTGTTGAACTGAAGCGGATAGAAAACAAGGCGAGTCGCCACGTCAGCTTCTATAAGCGGCGCTGCAGCCTCTTGAAGAAAGCGCACGAGTTGTCCGTACTATGTGATGCTGACATGGGATTGATTATCTTCTCATCCTCAAATGAGAAGCTGCATGAGTTCTCTAGCTCCAACTGGTCCGCCTCAATCCCTCGCTTCAATTTCTTGTGGAATGAGATACTTTTTTATTTGAAATATATTAGTTAAACCCTAGATTGTTAGATCGGGTGAGAGGAGATGAGGTCGTCGTGAGGGTGTTCTTCTCTGCCGAAGATACCCTCAGTAGATTTTAGTTTGGCGGTGTTCAATAGTCATTTGAGAGTAAGAACAAAAGATCGCGTCTGATATTTAGTGATCCCAGATATTTTGTGTCTTTTAGGTAGACTTTTTAATTTTTTTATTATCTCTGTGTCGTGGAGCTCGACGTGTCGACCACCTGATTTCTCCATTTTTTTTTTTTACAATTTTTTAACTTTCTTTTCTTCCCTCCTCGATCCGTGATCCTCCTCCGTTTGACTGCGGTTTAAGCATTTCATTGGCTCGTCACTGTTTGATTTCAATGATATTATCGAATCAGTCCCTTTGCGTAATATTTCATGCGGGTGAGAATGTTTCAGGATTTTGCTGCGGTTCACCCTTTGACATTATCTTGTGCAACATTCAGACATTTCTAGATACTTCGATTCTCCTAGGGATTCACGATTACAAGCCTCATTTAAATAATTTCATGAAAATTCAATTCTGTTCGCTGAACCTGCTCCAAAAGTAACGACCGTGATCAGAACTTGTGAGTTCCCCAAATTAGATATTTATTATCCACGCGTAATATACGAATTAACCTAGGCTAGGTGCAACTCTTATGGTTTCAATATTTTATGCTTGTTAAGTTTATTAAGGACGTGTTCGGCCGAATTACTATTCACGTGAAAAAAAAAAATTCAGTTGAACTAAATTTTTTTTTTTTTTTCACAAGAACAGTGTTTTTCAGTTCAATTTCTGTGTCCATACCCATTCTCATTTGTTGGCCGAACAGGCCCTAAATAGAAAATGATGTAGATATTTGGGCTGTCTGTGAAATACGAAACATTTACATAAAGTCAACGTAAATATATCACTTGGCTTGTGATTTCTAAAGAATTTTGCTCTGGGAAAGAGAAAATTTTCTTCCAACACTGATGAAAATGTCTGCTTATAGTTTGCTTTACTTGTTGGGGTTTTCATTATTTAAGGATTCAGAGATTTCATTATCTAAGTTTGGCCCTTACTATAAAATCTCTAATCTTTCATTACATATTTTTTTTGAAAAGTAGTGGGTTACCACCGATTTCATATATGAAACCAAAAGTATTTCTTAGCATGGTATCCAAAATGGAGACCAAAGTAAGAAATAGAATGTCATACAACAAAACAGAGATAAAAGAAATTAAAGAGACAGCCATGCATACAAAACAGACATTGAGAAGCAGAGAAAAAAAACTATCCAAAAACTAGAAATTAATAACAAGAAACTACGCCAAGGCTTCCCAGTCAACTCCATCCTCTTCATTTAGGTCGTCTCCAAACATTGGACTTAGGGGGTTGCCACTGTCACCATCCCGAGGTGTAATGTTGGGTGCATCTGTCAGAGACGGCAGCGGGTCCACTGTGTGAGCAGTGTCCAGGCTGCTTGATTCGTCTATTAGAACTTGGTCTGGGAGATCCTTAAGATCAGATGGCATCATTAGACTTAATTTTAATAAAGAGTTTTTCGGAATAGAGGTGCACCATAGATGTGCTAAGGAAAGAACCTTAGCACCAATTGATTTAACAGGTAATGGGGCTGCAGTATTAAAACAAACCCTATTTCTTTCTAACCATATTGTCCAAATGACAGAGGCAAGCAATAAAAGTAAGGTATGTTTATCCTTTAACGGGATACAGGCCTCAATTAACCAAAGATCATCCAAACTCATACCACTAAATACAAAGTTATTATAAGAAGCAATCCAGTTCCAGATGCTCTGTACATAGGAACATTCAACAAACAGATGGTCTGCACTCTCAGGTGCAGAACAAAAGACACAGGTAACCTCACCAGGCCAACCTTTTTTCCTTAGGTTGGTTTTGGTGAGAAGTTTATCCCTTTTTAACAACCATAAGAAAATTTTAATTTTCAGAGGTATATGAGATGTCCATATAGTTTTGTACTCAGAATTTGGAAAACCACCAAATTCCAACCATTTATAGAAAGAATGAACTGTAAAGGAATCATTTTGAGACCATCTCCAGATTAACCGATCTTCTAAATTAGAAGTAAGGGTAAAATGTTGAAAAACAAGTTGCAGAGCTGTCCATTCTGCCAAATAAATACCTGTCAACTGTCTCCTGAAAGACAATGATAGATTAGAGGAGGCAAAAGCCTCAGCAACAGAGATGAATCTATCAGTAACTATAGAAAACAGATTGGGAAAGAGATGTTGCAATGCATGCTCAGAATGCCATCTGTCCAACCAAAAGGCTGTGGTAAGACCATTGCCTATATCTTTATTGATACCCAAATTAATAACCATATAGTCTTTAAGAATTGATTTCCAAAATGGTGAGCAAGTGGAAGGAGAAGTTCTATGACCATACTTACTAAGAAGAATATCCTTCCACCTGCCATTAATCTTTCATTACATAAATCCTACTGCGACAACATGCCACCTATAATGTTCAATATAATCTATAGTTGAACTGTTTTAATCAGAATTCTGGATTCTTTTGTTATATATCAGGAAGTTTTTCACACAGGAATTGAAGTGTCATATAGCCTGTACGGACACAGTATGATATGCTAGATAATGTAACTAAGGATATTCATGCTGGTTTAGTTTAGTTCTTTCTTTTTTTTCATAACAGTGTTTTCCAAACATATATACTAATTAAGTCCTTATATATAACTAGTGATTTTGACCATTTTAATATATTGTATCACACTAATTTGAGTAGATTTCCATTAGCTAAAAACATATTCGCAACTCTAGAATATATAATATATGCCAAACAATTGGTGTGCGTGCCTGATTTATGGGGACTTAGCATTACTGCTAATCATACTAGAACAAGTCTAGAATATATAATATATGCCAAACAATACATTTATCATGCTAACAAATAGCAGGAAATCAACATCCCTGCTCTTCATACTTGAACAAGTTTTCTGTCATTACTGCAGCTATTTTTTAATTTTCACATCAACAGCAACAACCAAATTTTTAGTCCTAGACAAGTTGAGATAAACTAAAAATTGAACCCAATCACAATAACAAAAAAAAAAATAATAATAATAATAGTAGTAGTTGTAGACGACATATTAACAGTAATATTGGTATCAATAATAATAGTAATAATACTAATACTAATGTTAATCATATTCTACTTAAACTATCAATCGTAGGGGTCAAAGTCCTAAGCTTACATCCTTCACACCAAATTACTAGTCATATGATCTAAGACCTATAATATTAGGTCTAAATAATCTCTAACTACTACTAAGTCATGGTTCTGATACGTGGATCGCAAGCTTCCACACGCTCATGTCCGAAGTCCACTCCTTCAAATCCATGTTTACTGCTTTGTTCCATGACAATCGTGACTGACCTTTGTCTCTCCTTGTGCTTTCGATACGCCTTATAATTCCAATACGCACCGGTGCTTCAGGAGGTCTCCATTGGAGATGTCCAAACCATCTCAAGCGGTGTTGAACGATCTTCTCTTCAATCGGTGCTACCCCAAGTCTGTCACGTATATTATCATTTCTAATGCGATACTGTCTTGTATAGCCACAACTCCACCGCAACATACGCATATCTGCTACACTTGTCTTCTGAATGTACTGTCTTTTAGTAGCCCAACATTCTGCACCATATAACATTGCACGTCTAATCACCATCCTGTAGAACTTGCATTTGAGTTTTTGTGAGACTTTTTTGTCACATAGAATGCCAGATGCATGTCGCCATTTGACCCACCCAGCTCGTATCCTATGACTAACATCTTCATCAATCTCACCATCACTCTGCAACATTGACCCCTAAATAACGAAAGGTGTCCATTCTAGACACTACTTGTTCAACCAACGTGACATCCCTATCATCTGATCTGACACAGCTGAACTGGCACCTCATATACTCAGTTTTAGTCCTACTAAGCCTAAAGCCCTTCGATTCTAAAGTTTATCTCCACAACTCTAGTTGCCTATCAACTCCTATCCTACTCTTATTGATTAGCAACAACATCATTAGAAAATAGCATACACCAAGGAATCTCTCCTTGTATATCTCTTGTAACTCTGTCCATCACTAAAGCAAAAATGTAGAGGCTCAAAGCTAACTCTTGATGTAATCCTATCTTAAGAGAAAAGTCACTAGTTTCGCTATCGCATGCTCTGACATTAGTCACAACGTCATCGTACATATCCTTGATGAGGATAATGTATATTGTTGGAACTTTATTTTTTTCAAGAGCCCACCACATGACATTCATCGGTACTTTGTCGTACGTTTTCTCCATGTCAATAAATACCATGTATAGATCATTTTTCCACTCTCTATATCTCTCCATAAGCTGTCTCGTCAATAAAATTATCTCTATGGTCGACCTCCCAGGCATAAAACCAAATTGGTTCTTCGTAACTCTTGTTATTTTTCTTAAGTGATGCTCGGTGACTCTCTCCCAAAACTTGATTGTATTCATAAGCTTAGTTCATTTATAATTTGTACAACTTTGAATATCTCATTTATTATTGAAGATTGGCACTAATATGCTTCTCCTCCACTCGTCAGGCATCTTGTTTGATCTAAAAATGTTATTGAACAACTTAGTTAGCCAAGTTATCCCTACATCTCCAAAACATCTCCACACCTCGATAGAGATGATATCAGGCCCCAACATCTTGCCTACTTTTATCATTCTTAACGCCTTCTTCACCTTAGACTCTTGAATTCTCTTAACGAATCGTTTGTTGGTGTCATCAAAAGAGTCATCCAACTCGATCGTGGTGCAATCATCCTCTTTATTGAATAGTTTGTCGAAGTATGCTCTCCATCTATTGTTTATCTCATCGTCCTTCGCCAGAAATCCACCATTCTTGTCCTTAATGCAGTTAACTTGGTTAAAGTCTCTCGTCTTCCTCTCGCACAATGTAGCTATCCAATAGATATCATTTTCGCCCTCCTTCGTACTTAGCTTTTGATATTGATCTTCATATGCACAACCCCTTGTTTCACTCACCGTTTTCTTTACGTTCTTTTTTGCCACGTTGTACTTTTGTATGTTGTCCTCACTCTTGTGATTATACAAGCATTTGTAGCATTTCTTTTTCTCTTTGATAGTATTTTGCACGTTCTTGTTCCACTACCAAGTGTCTTTAGGTTTGCGTTTATTTCCTCTTGTCACTCCAAACACCTCCGTAGCCACCTTCCGAACACGATTTGCCATCTCCTCCTACATGCAATTTGCTTCTCCTTTTATGTTCCATGCCCCTTCTTCAATCACCCTATCCTTGAACACCTGTAAAGCGTCTCATTTGAGCTTCCACCACTTCGTCCTTGTAATTCTTGAGACTTTGTCCTACCGAGCATGTATCCGAAGATGAAAATCGAATACTAGAAGCTTATGTTATGAAACAGCACATTCTCTAGGTATAACCTTACAATCTATGCAAGCTTGTTTGTCATCTTTCCTAGTAAGGACAAAATCGATCTGACTAGAGTGCTGGCCAATACTGAAGGTGACTATATGGAATTGTCTCTTCCTAAAGAATGTATTAGCTAACACGAGGTCATGGGTTACAGCAAAATTCTAGATCTTTTCTCCTTCTTGATTCCTATCGCCCTATCCAAAATCTCAATGCACTCTCTCAAATCCTCCACTAGTTGTACCAACATGGCCATTAAAATCTCCTCATATGAAAAGTTTCTCACTACTAGGCACACATCTGACCATGTCATCAAAATCTTTCCAAAATTCTCTCTTAGCGGCCTCACTTAGTCCTACTTGTGGGTTATACGCACTCATGACGTTCAAAACCTCATCACCAACTACCAATTTAACTAAGATGATTCTATCTCTGTCTCCTAACATCTCTATTTTTGAGGCTCTTATTAATTAAGATGTCCACCCCATTCTTTTCTGTACCATAGTTTGAAGCATGTATCCTCCACATCCTTTGCATTCTAGCCCGTCCATTTAATCTCCTGAATGCATAAGATATCCACAACAACAACAACTGAGCCTTTAGTCCCAAACAAGTTGAGATAAAAAGAATTTAAAGTGAATACATTACTCCGTGCTTTGACTCTATTTTCTCCGAAGTCAGAAACCTATTGCTTCGAACTTTTAAGCAGGTAAGCGAGTAAATTTGGTTGTTTTATGCCAATTGAAAACACAATGGAAGCACTCCTTGCATTCCTAGGAGAGTGAAACTGAAGAGTTGAGCAATCTGACTATCTAATTATCCTATTTAACTTTTATAAAATTTATTTCTTGCCATGAAATAATGCATGGTTGTGTATTTACAACCTTACATTTAAGATGGTCACGAAAAAATATAAAATAATTTTAATTTTTACAAATAAACAAACACAAGATATATGAGCCTATAGACTCATGCAATCTGCGTGTTTGGCAAGTGATGCTATTTTTAAGTGCTTTAAGACACTTCAATGCACTAAACCAAAGCGCTTTAAGGTATTTTAGGTGGAAATTTTTTAAATGTTTTCATAGGTGGAGTAAAGAAAATTCATAATTAGTATCGCATTTTCCTCTCATTACCTTTTTGCTAACATGATACATGAGAATATTTTGGTTTTTTTGTACTACTACATCTACTAACAACTATCAAATATCAATGTTTTAGCATTTAAATTACTTCAATTTTACTTCATTTGCCAAACGCAAGAAATATTTATAAAAATTATGTTTCTAGAGGATTTTGTGTAAATTTTTGGTGAGACCCGAGAGGAGAGAGAAATATTAAGATTTCGTATATTCCATAATTGAGTTGCTTTCTCATGGTTGAATTATTGTAATTTTATGATGTACGGTAGTTGGGTATTTCTATAACTCGATTACTATCCTAAGTAATGTAGTTTTTACTTGCATCTTAAATATGTTTGTTCGAACATCAAACCATCTTCATTTGTATAACTTTGCAGATCCAACTAATTGCTTACTCTTATTAATATTAAAAGTTTATCATTTAGAATGCTAATATACTTTTTTGGTTCTTCTCACGTCTTGTAGTTAGATTTGAGGATGTGATCCACCTTTGATCTACACTTGCTCATGCTTGAACTAGACGTACTATTTAATAAAAAACAGTTCAATATCACAACACATATCTATTTCAACAAATAATAATCATACCTACATTTAACACTTTACATAACGCACCACCACTCATATGCTGGAATAGGAGCAGAGTAGGTTCAATGCCCAATTGGATTTGGGTCCGATGGGCAACACTTTCATCTGATTAGAGCAATATGAAAAGAACTCACATGTGTAATTCACCTTGGCATTCCAAATCTTGATGAAATGTGTGTCGAAATTTCTAGAAGTTTGTTGACTTCGAGGGGTGACTGCCATACACACTATTTCACAAACTTAAGGTTGTGTCTCGCCATCATATTGTGTGTTGGTAGTTTGTTATACATACAAGAGTGATATGAAACAAACTGGCATCGTGCAATTCATCTTGGCATTCCAAATCATGATGAACCATTCTTTGATCTTACCTTCACCAGCCTCATTAAGAAATTAATAAATGGGTATCTTATAAGATTTTGATTTATAGATTCAAGTAAGCAACTTAGATTGTTCAAATATTGCATCATTCGTGTTATTGAAATACAAATATTTGTATAATTGCCTAACATTACACACACAACAAACAAAGAAAGAGAACATGATCTAAGCTAACCCAATAAGTGTTCATGAGCTTCAAAAGTTGTTGCCTTCAGGACATTGGATTTGTTGATTTTTATATACTTGAAAAACCAAACTGCAAAGTCTGCATTTTTTTTTTTCTTTTTTTAAATTACTTCACAAAAATAATGTACTTGACAAGCCAAAGTCTGCAACTCTGCATCCAAAAGAAACTACAAAAATTAAAAAATTAAAAGATAAATTGTCTTTTCAAAATAGATTAATTCAAGCCAATCAGATGGCTTTTAAGACTAAACTTGAGGATTTTCTTAGTAAGTTCAGCTCGTACTAACACTACTCTGCCTAGAGTTGTTCGTCAGTTCAGTACGATCAAAACTGAAATAAAATAGACAAACCAAAATTTTATTTGGTTTTAAAAAATACAATCAAACCAAATATATATATAATAAGAAGATTGAGCCAAACTCGTATAGGGTTTGGCTATTATACAAACCGAACAATTTTTGTTAATTTTTTTATAGGCTCAAAAGAATTATTTATTTCAATACACATAATTGAATTAGGATTTAGTTGTTTTCATACTGGAGGAGAGAAAATGTTCATAATATTTTTTTATAGGCTCAAAAAAATTATAATCCTCTTTTTGGTTGGTTCGGTCTGACAGGTTTTAAAGTTTCTAACCTGGACCAAACAATTAAACTGGTTTTAAAAAATGAACCAAACCGATCCATTTAACCGGAAAAATTGAACGATTTAATCAGATCTCTCTCGGTTCGATTCGGTTTAAAACCAATTAAACCGGACTCGATAAACACCCTTAACTCTGTCTCTGTGTATGTGTATGTGTATGTGTATGTGAGTTAAAAGAGAGGTAGAAGACTCTGCTACAGCTCTACTTCTATATTTTGTAATTCAAATGGTCAATTTGAGCCACTTGATGTGACTTATATATTATGATTTTGATAAACAAATGAAATTTATATATATATATATATTATTTCACATCTTATTAAATGGAGAAAATTCATTAGTTTTCTTTCATGATTTTTTTTAGGAAGAAGTCCTTCGTTACTTGGTGTGACTTACATATCATGATCTTGTAAAACAAATTAGATTTTATATTTTAGATTGGGTAAATTTCGTTGTAGATCACTAAACTTTGTTATTTGTTACAAATTGGTCACTCAAGTTTGATTTGTCCATTTTGAGTCACTCAACTTTGTTATTTGTTCCAATCAAATCCCTCTATTTTTTTCATCCAAAATTTTAACAGAATATGCTAATTCCATTAGTATTTTGGATGAAATATGCTCATTCCGTTAATATTTTGGATGTAATGAGTATATTCCGTTAATTTTTTAGACGGAATAAGAATATTCCGTTAAAATTTTGGATAGAAAAAATAGAAGGACTTGATTGGAACAAATAACAAAGTTTAGTGACTCAAAAGAGACAAATCAAACTTGAGTGACCAATTCGTGACAAATAACAAAGTTTAGTGACCTACAGCGAAATTTACCCTTTTAGATTCCTTCATATTTTTTGAAGCTAGATAATCCATTGTTAGAATTTTCTTTTCCATTCCTTTTAAATAGGAAAAAAATCACGGTCTACAAACATTTTGGACCATTCAATAAAAATGACTTCTACTTATTAAAAAGAATATTGAAAATTCTACAAAATGAAAATTTTACGTACCTACAATCAATATTGGATGTTTGTGCATTCAAATCTCTTCAATGGTTGCTACAAGTTTTGATTCTTTTTAACCAACTAGGTGGTTTCAAAATACCAAACTAAGGGTGAATTCTCAGTGTAGTATTCTGACCAGGAACATATCCTTCCACCAGGTGCCAAAGACCAAAGTATCAATCACCAACTAATACCAGTTTAGTGGTTTTGGTTTTAAAAATGAAGTCATTTTTTCAGTGCAACCAACAACAGGTATATACTCTTCATAGCAGTGCTGTTCACTACCATTGTCATACCAGATAAAATGCACCCATTTAGTCCACTTGCCAGTTGATAATTCTTTTTCATATAAATTTTGCAGCATGGATAAGATAATTGAGAGGTACAGAAGATTTTCATATGCCGAGAAAGGTGTGAAGAAGGTACAACAAGATGTACTGGAAAATAAATTTAGCAGATATTTATACTCTCATCACTGTAAACTCTCAAGTGCAAATTCTGTGTATTTAACTGTTTTCAATCTGCCATTTATGCCTTCGATGGCATATTAAAAGTATATTACGCATATGAGGGTTGACGAATGCTAAAGGTGGCCCTATTTTAAATTACCTTTAAGTCATGCACACATCATACTTCATATGCCTCATACCTGCTGAAACTTGAATCCTTGGAGATTAGATATGTAAAGCTAAATAAATACCTCGCATAATGCAACTAACTCAAGGTGAAATTTACTCAAAGTTAAATTGTGTTTTTTTCTGCAGAACAAGTACCCCAGCTTATATAAACTTTGGAAATTAAGAACGAACAGAATTAGAAGCAAACATATGGTTGGTACCTTGAAATTATCAATTCAGTTGGTTGTTAATTGAACCATACTGGCAAAGGCCCATGATCCATATGGCATGGATGGTGATCTTTTCCTATCTCTGGAAAGCAATCCTACAATATGAGATAAACATTTCAATAAAAGACCATATACTTATTTTCTTTTTCTTGTAAAGAAATCTACTTGGGCCATTTTACCATATTCTGACCAGCTGTACCAGATGATAAACATGTTTTTATTTCAGAGGGCTGCAAGATTATCAGCAGATTCAGGGACCAGCTGTGAGGTACTAAAGTTCCTGCCAAGGTACTGATCTAAGCCTGTACATAATTTTTAGAATTTTATCTAATTGATAAACCCAGAGAATATCTGTGTCAAAAGTACTTCGGAAATCTTTAGATTGATCGATGGTTCAGACTTTCCAAAGCTAAATTTGGATGAGTTCAATCAAATGGAGAAAATACTGGTGTCCATTCTGGCAAGGACCATGGCTCGTAAGGTAATAAATCCCACAGTAAAATTCATGTTTATAAAAGAAGTAATCACTGTTGTCTGCTATTATGATTACACGGATCTGAGAAAATCATGAGGCCTATTTAGGTCAACCTGAGTAAATCGTGATGTTTCATAGAGGTCTCTAGTTGCAAAATTGTACTTTTGATCAAGCTTTATTGGCATCTTGAGGTCAATTGTAGACTTCACTATGTTTGTTGGGTGGATTAGTTGCATAATTAGGTTTAACGTAAAATTGAGTACCTCTTGTACTGCTATGGTATGATATATTCTACACTAAAAACTGGTGTCATGCAAGTAATGCAAGTCATGCCAGTAATCAAAGCACCGGATTTGGTTTGAATACCTTAACATAATACAGGTCCATGGCAAGGGGTGAAATTCCACTGTCCATTTACAATCGTCGGGAAGCATGCACTGCCAGACTTTTCACCATAGGAAACAGCATACAGTATTCATAAAAAGAAAGAGGTGCCCAACTGTAATATTTCACCTAGTTTCATGCCAGCTGGTATGGGTGAAACTAGTCCAGCCGAATTTTCCTAAAAAATTAAGTTTATGAAAAAACAGTGTTTTGAATGTTACAAAAAAATGTGCCCTTGTGATTTTTGGCAAGATACTTTAATCGAAATTTTGGAGTTTTTATGAACTGTTCGTTTTCTCAAAGAAAAGTTTTTATGCAGACTCAATTGATGATGGAGATGACGAAGGAGCTTCAACAAAAGGTATGTCTTATGGTATAAATTGGACCTATATATAAATCTGCCTACAACTAAGAGTATTTTTTTTTCTTTGGAAGTGTTTCTTGTTTCTTGTTATGGAAATATCTTCAATTTAAACCATTTGCACAGACGCATCTCCTGTACAGTGAGAGGAGTGTGTCCAGGATCATTTGAAATAATGTCTCCAATATCTCCATCCTAAGAAATTTGCACTGGTTTAGCAAATTCACATCACAAAAGGCTTAGATGCCCATAAAGATGTGATGTCAAGAGCTCAATTAAGTATGAAATACTTCTCAGAATTGCCAGAAATATATTTCCAAATTGAAGATGAAAACTATTCCTTTTACATAGGGCCTCAAATCCTTCCTCTACCTAGAACTTGAAAAGTTCTGTCACACTGAAGAGCTTTGGATAATTTTGTCAAGATTCGTGCTCAGCCTAACTCAAAATGACACGTTAAGAATCCACACGACTCTCTGCACTCAAACATCTCCAGCACATGAGAGAGTAAACAGCCTTGGGCCTCCAGAAAAATATCCAAAATTACAGTCAAGAAAAGCTCAATTTAAATCAAAGATCTGATGTTAGTTCTACCCAATAAAGCTCAATTTATCTTTTACTAGCCCAATTATTACTTAATTATAGGTCGACTATGAGCAAAAATTCACAATCACACTCCGGCTTGGCAAAGACGTAAACTTCGTTACCAGTTGTCACAGATGATCCTAAGCTAAACTGTGAGTACATCAAAGGTAGCAAAATTACGTGGCGAAATTAAATTCAAAAATAGTAGAGAGACTTACATAGATCAGCTCGCAGTGAAATCACTACCAATAACTCCAATCCGCATTATCGAAATAAAAAGGAGTGGAAGAAACGCTTCTGACCATGAATTTCGTTCTTGCGTGATTCAGGGAAAAGCGCTTCTCCATGAGAACAGCCTCATGCGCTGCATCTGGAATCAAGACCAGACGGAAAGGGATAATAAATTCTTTGTAGCGTTTTTTCATAATGTCTTGTACAAAATTAATTAAATTTTTTTTTTCGTACTGTTGTAGAATAAAGGAATCAACGAGGTGGAGAAAAGGGGAGCCCAACACGGGGGCTTTGAAGTTTCCGTAGAGAAGAAAAATACTTGCAATGACTTTGCGGTTATAAAAAATACAATAAATTATGGAAATGAGGATCCAGGTGTGTCTGCTGAAAGTCGACACGTATGCGAAACGCCGTCAATCCACCTCGCGTTATAGGCTTATAGCCACAGTATGTATATCCGGTGAACTTGTATTGTATGATTGTATCCGACGGGCACTTTTTGCCTCAGTCATAATTACTATGTATGTACGAGGATTGTTGTAATAATTACTATGAAACACCACTAACTAGGATCGAGTTCTCCAAATGTTACGTTCTACTATTTTATTTTATTTTCTAGAATATATTATATGATAAAAAAATGTTCCTAAGAGTATTTAATCAATACTCAAACTAAAATCAGATGGATCTTAGACTACTCTGAAGATTAAGCTATTTTTATGATTTTAACATATTTTTTTAATTATGTATATTAAAATTTAATTTAACTGTTACTTATCTTATAAAATTATCAAACGTTTGCTTCTAAATAAGATGCTAAAGTTACTCATTGTGGCAGCTTTGGAGAGGAGTAATCATCAGTTTGCACTTTGCAGTGACAGATTGAGAATGCTGGCCTCATTTGCAGGGAATGGTCAGTATTGGGTTCTTCGAGAAGAAAAATGATCTCCTTCGTGCCGATAATATTAATATTATCGCTGATAGTGTTTTCAGATAGATGCTGATATTCTCCTTCGTGCTTGTGCTTGTTAAAGACGGACGGAAGAAGCTTAATTATGCCAGACTATATGCGGAGACTGCTTTGCTATATGTAGTTATGTACTACATTATCCACATCATGATGCAGGTACAATTGAAGGCGAGTATGATTCAAAGTTCGACTAATTTAAATCGTCTGTGTACATATTCTCTCTTTACTTCATCCACATGATTTTAAACAGTAGGTAGCGGCACAAGCCAACACGTAGAGCGATCTTTTTATTAGAGACGGAACTAGAGAATTATGATAAAAGATGCTAAAACTTAAAATGCAATGCATAATATATTGTTAGTAGAGATTAAACTTAAGTTCTCTATAATCATAAAATATGCTCTAATCACTAGCTACAAGTTAACATACAATATTTTATGAAAAGGACTAAATTACATAAAAAGTTCAAAAAAAAATTCAATTAAAATTCAATATATATAACTAAAATTCTAAAATCATAAAAGTGGTTCAAATATAACGACCTGGGCAGCAATGACCCTGAAAAGGGTGTTACTGACATCATTTGCATGTGTCTGTTTACTTCTTTAAATTTATAGGAGTAGAACTAGAGTGTTCTTAAACTCACCAAGAGCTTAACTCCAAAATCCATTAAATTAATTTCAAATGACAAATTCAAACCGTTGAAATCCACCTACCTTATTGTGATGAGTCTACTTGTGAAAATTTTAAACATTTGAATTAATTTAGTATAAAGTCAAGCGGTCAAAACACGTTCAAAAAATGAATGCGCTAAAATTAATTTGTTAACTTTCTAATTTTGACCAATTGAATTTATACTAAACTAATTTGAATGTTTAAAAATTTCATATGTAGACACATCACAAGTAAAATATGCGGGTTTCAACGGTTCAGATTCATCATTTGAAATCGATTTGATAATTTTTGAAGTTAAGCTCACCAAACACTTTGGTGAGCTTAAGAACACCCTAGTTCTACTCAATTTATAGTTTATTCATGTAATTAGTTCATTTATTTATTAATGTTAGAAAATAAAATCGGTCGTTTTTTTTTTCTGTCATGTCATAATTAATAATATTCTTTGTTAGTACTTGATATCTATTTGAATCTTTATACACTACTCTGTTACATCGGCCAATCATTGGACAGTCGAATAAAATTGTACAATATCATATTATTTTCCTAACAACAATATAGTTTAAAATTTATGATGAACACACAAAATAAATTAAACTTCTTTTGCAAAAGAACATATTTAACAATTAACACTGATAATGATGAAAATCTAACTTTTTTGTCAAATTGAAGATTTCATTTTTCTTGGCAATCAATTTATATTATTTTTTTTATTCAGTGCCAATACACGCAACACAACTTCACTTCTTAGACTCATAGTCACAAGATTTGTGAATTATTCGTGAATAATTCATTTTTTTCTTTTTTGTGATATCGAACTGAACGTCGAATTATTTGGTTGACCAAATGTTGACTGAATTATTCATGGAATTTTCTCTAATTTTATTTATTTTTTCTAAATTTTACAAATTATTCGTGAATTTTTTTCAAAACTTTTTTTGTTCCCATGTAGGACTGAGATCTCTGGTCTGAATTATTTCCAAATTATATTCGAATTATTTTAGAATCACGAATTTTTGACTTCGCGGAACCGAATCATAATAATTCATTTGTCATTATGCTCAGACTTTAAACAAACCAGGTCCATTGATGCAGGAGCAAAATCAGAAAATATAATTACTATATATAATCCGATTATAAAGATTCATTTCAGCCAGAAAAATCAGAGAATTATTTATTTAGTTTAGCTTTATGGTAATATTTTCTATTTAGATTTTTATTTATTAATTTTGCTTTTGGATAGCAGCTCCCTGCTATTAAATTTATGTTTTAGTAATTTTAAATATTTGTGTAATATGTTATCAAATATTAGCAACTTTCCTTCCTAATTTATGGATTGAGTAATAGCTATATAACCCGACTTGTGGGTGAGAAAAGAGAACGATTTTTTTAGATATTTTTCTATGAAATTAAGGAGAGACCGGTCATACAAAAGTGTATGAGACAAAGTTTAAGTACAACAAGATGTACCTTTTATTCCTAAATACAGTTTCGGTTCAAATTGCAAGTATACAATCCTATCGTATAGTATATTATCAGGTATCGATCCACAGAGAGTATGGTAAATACTTAGTTTAAACTTTAATAATTAATTTTAAAAAAAGTAAATAACGTAAAGTACAATAAAGTGGGGGGGTTGTTCTAACAATTCCTAACTTTTGGGTTCAATACCCGAAAGAGAAGAGTTTTAAAAAAGAAAAACAAATAAAATAAATGTTGGTTTAGTTTTTAGTTAAGGAGATCTAGGGGTATTCGATCTACAATCCCTTTCTAATTTTATCTATTTGGTATTTGTTTAAGTTCATGTATAATATAATGAGGTTTCTAACCTAATATGTCATTAAGGGTCACTTTCCTGAATTAATAACGTGTCTAAGTAATTCGGACTTCATGATTAGGTCCTTCATCCTAGCTATCTAGACCATACGCTTTTGTTAGTCTCTCCTCTCCTCAAATATTGATATTTCATGATAAAGTCCATCATACCAATATCCGATTCGATTTGAAATGTCCTAATTAGGGTTTGGCTTCACGGTTAGGTCCTTCACCAAGTTCCTAACCTTAATTTATGTAGTTCCGGCTTAAATTACAAATTGGTTAGATCATAATCCAAACCTAAGATATTTGTATTCATAATTTGGTACTATCCTATTGATTCTAGTCAATTTTGGTTCTTTCGAATCCAAAACGGGATAACTACAATTTAAGCACTTATTATGTAATTAACACAAATGATAAATCACAGAAATTAACAATCAAATCCAATAAAACAATCATAACAAAAATAACTAACCGAATAAGATATAATTAAACAAGTTCATGCATTGACCTAAATCCCTAGAAAGAGATCTACTCCCTCATGGAGATATCCATTACAAAGTTTGGCAAAAATAAGAAGGAATGAAATAAAGAAATGATTACACCATTTATCGAATCAAAAACCTCAAACTTGCCGAACTCTTGCTTAGACCTTATTCTCCTTCCTAGAAAAGCTTCTGGAACTCCAAGAATTACCACATAATTATCGCTATATCTTATGAAAATAGACATGCACCGAGGGAGAGAGAGATGAGAATGGATTGTTGTGTTTTGAATGGGAATTAACCCCCCCCCCCTTTTATAGCCAAAGACTGTGTCCAATCAAGAGACACAGTTGTGGGGTGAGTGAGGTTAGTGAGTGCTATTTTTTGATTGTTTTTCATGCTACATTGTCCAAGTTTAGCTGTAAAAATGAGTCCTTGGTGAGCCAAAAATAGAAAAACTGTCAAAAACGTGTATTTCTAGCTGTCTACGGGTCCAAACAAATGCTTCGAATCCAAGTTTCCTTCTTTAGATTCTCAAGTTGTAGATCTTCTCATTAGTTTTTCAAAAAATGGTATTATGCCCAAAACGGAGTTACGACTCAAAAGTTTAGTATAATAGGGTACTATAGGGGAGGTGGAAGAGCTGTGTTTAAGTTCAAGCTCCAGTTCTGCATTATGCTTCAGTGCGGCCAGGCCATCCGCACTGGGCTCGATTTTTTTCTGTGTGACCAGAGTGTGTCTGCATCAATATCCATGAGTCCCCACGGATTTTGATTAATAGCTTATTATACCATTTTTAAAATTGGCGCACGTCCAGAAATTCATCTAAGTACTTAGTGCGACCATATCGCAAACCGTGCGTCTGCACTGGATATTTTTTTTCATTTTCTGCAAATTAAAATCAAACAAACGCAGTAACTTGATCATATGTGTATTCTATTCACTTTATATTCAAAATACAAGATATTTGATGTTATTTCGTGATAAAAATCAAATCAAATATGTATATAATTAAGGACTATCAGAGACAATTCTTCCTTTTATTTTGGTGCTCTCTCAAATTTATTCCTAATTTATGTATGACTAGCCTATAGAACAATCATCCGTTCTATGCGGCGTCATTCATATGGAGCCGCCTTTTATTGGTAAATAAATACGGAGCAGCAAAAATAATTATTTTTGTATTACAATTGATACAAACTTTTGATAAAAATAGTATATATTAAAAAACAATGATTTTGTGTCTATTTAAAAAACAAATAGTAAACAAAATTTCAAAAAATATATATATTGATCTTCAAGTATATTTTAATATGAGGATTGTATTGAACAATTCGGATTAACTATTTAAATTAAAAAAAATAAAGATAAGTATATAAGGCACAAATGAAATGTGAAATATAATGAAATATGAAAATATGAGACATTCGAACCATCATTTAAAAAATATATATATAATTAAGAAATCGTATATCTTAGTGAGGAAATTTCCAAAGCCCGGGTGACTTTGTATAGTGTCCAGTTCTCACGTTTCGTTTCAGCTATTTTTAAATTTAATTGAATCCAGCCTTAAAAATCATCATCAAAGTTGAATCCAGCCTTAAAATCATTTTTTTTATTTAATTATATATGAGAACGGACTGAAACTTGAAATAGCAGCACAACGGATCCGTATACCGTGGATCTATGCTACTCTTACGGCACTTAAGCCTTTGTGCACTTGTAATTTTTCTGGGTTTAATGGATGATGATAATCCTGGTAATATCAACAAAAATTTACAAATACGGTATTAGTTTATAGATTTATATTAAATTAAGAAGATTTTAAACATAATCTAATATCTCATCAAATGTCCTAGCATATAACCTCAAAATAAGAACAATTTGGTTGACTGATCGTTTAGAACACAGCACTAGGATAATTTTCTTTCTTAGGGCCCGTTCGGCAGCCTAGTAAGGAATAGAAATGGGCGTGGGAATCAAAAATTTTAAACTAAATTTTACTGTTCACTGTGGAAATAAAAACTAAGTTCTGAACAAATTTTTTTTTTCCATAATAAACAGTAATTCATCGAACGAGCCCTTAACCAATTTGGATATCCAACTCAAATTTGAGTCCAATAAGTTCTCCATCTGATTCATATTAAAATATGTGCACATAAATACTAAAGCTCACGTGCATACTTATTAAAGCAGTGCGCTAAAATCTATCGGAATTGAATCCGATGCTCATCGGAAGGGCTGCAAACGGATCAAATCAACTTAAAACTTACCTCCATTTGAGTTTGAATTTCAATAAATTTCAAACCAAACTGATTTGATTTATTTTAAAACGAACTAATTTCGAACCAAATTAATTGCAAACTACAAATTTTTTGAATTGGAGTTAATTGAATTTCAAACTAATTTCATGAATTCATATTAATGGATTATGGACCAATTCAAAATTCATTTACCTTTTACGCTGCTAGATTGATCAAAATCACAATATGGATCTCATCAAATGAAACTTATTTCATTGTTAATATGTTACATTGCTGAAATATTTTTTTCTATTATAAGTTACACCATTATATTAACAATTTTGAGTTTTGATATAAGTTTGATTCCTGCATTATTAATGATTGATTGTTAAATCCATTACTTGCATTATTTTAGATTTGAACCTAAATAGTTCACAAATCAATTTCAAACGAATTATATCCAATTTGAATTTGATTTGAATAAGATTTGAACCGAAATTGTTTAATTTGTTTCAAAACGAACTAATTTCGAATCGAATTAATTGCGAACTTTTTCAAATCAAACTCAAATCGAATCACGAAGTACGAACTTTCTGTACAGCCCTACTCATCGGAGCCAAACAAACGCCTTGTTGGTTTATTTTGAGTAATGCTGTACACCCTAACAAAAGACTTGAATCGTCCTAGTTCAACCTTGTACAATGTACACTAATTGATAGACAAACCAGGAGCGACAAAAGGCTCTTCCTGGCGAGCCAATTTTACCTTTGTTGTAGCATGGCTCTTCCTGGCGAAGCAATTTTTCCTTTTTTGAACCTAAACGTTTGTTACGGCATACTATGAATAGCACAAAGATAGCAAACAAAAAAAAACAGTAGGGCATGAGAAAAACAAGTCATCATTAATAATTTTAACAAACAATTTTCATAAAACCATGCAAACGAAGAACAAAGATTAATCCAGTAAATTCGTTCAGTCAATGCAACATCCCATTCTATCTATTTTCCAATTCTAGATAAAACAAAACAAACATAACTCAAACCAGAATACAGGGAGAAATTGGAATCCAACAATTTGATCAGCCGGCGTAAATGTGCACGCCAATCGCTATGAGAAAGATGGTGATCAAAGCAAAATAGAGGACAGCATGAACCAAGATCGATATCCCACTAGTTTGCATGTTTCCTGTTACAAAAATTAGATTGGTCAGAAATTTACTGGTTCAAAAATCATACTATCAAACAAGCCACTCAAATAGTAGAATTTAATTTTACTGGTTAAATAAGTCCTCGTCGCTTGTGCTCGCTTGTGCATATCAGTGTGCATTTTACCCGATTAGCAAGAAAATGTTACCCAAAACAACATAAATAGCTGACCACCGGAATTTGGAGAGCAGTGGTATAAATCTTGAAAAGATGATAAACAATATCAGATAGCCGAAATTTTTGGAAAACAAAATACAGAAAACTTTACCAAATTCGATGATGCGGCCGCGGCCCGGCAACTGAAAGAGCAGTCCTGGAGTGAGCAGCACAAACAGCACCACCGCTATCACGACCGGTCCCCAATCCGCCATCTCTCTCTCTAGGGTTTGGTTTAATTTTTCAAAAATAAAATAATTAACAGCAAAGCCGAAAGAGAGGGTGCGGTTTGGCTGTTTTCGTTTGTTCTTAGTTTGAGTGAGAGGAGCAAGAAAGGCATTTGTTTTGGGGATAGTGAATGACTCATGAGTAAGGCATGACTGAAGGGGTTAAATAAATGATACATGGGGACTGCCATTCCAGCGGTGTGGCCGAGTCTCGTGTAGATATGTGTCATATGACCTTCGGATTTCTGCAAGTATACTTTACGACACGATTTAAAGCGGGTTGCTTTCATGATACATTGGTGCTAGCTGATTAGGCTCTTTACAAAATCCTCAAGTTTGTTGGCACTCGGCAGCAATTCCGGAGACGCAAATATTTATTTTTTAGTGAATTCTTCTAAGATTTTTGTTGCCGACCGAAAACGGCATAACTAATATTTTTCCGTATTATTTTCTAATGAGAAATGTTCCTGTACCCCGAGCCACCAAATCCGAGTCCGTCCTCGAACTGGTTTAACTGAGTTTAACTGTCCGCTAATAACGGTAATTTATTAATTTTTCATTAATTAACGAATTGTTGTTTTAACGCATTGTAGTTTTACATTGATTACTTTAAATATTAGCTTTGCATGCTTTTGTCTTGCGCTTTAATTTCGTGGACAGTCTGTTAGAAACAGTTGTAATCACCAATCCCCAAATTAGTCCCCCAGATTGTTAACGGTCATCTATTCATTAATTAACTACTTACTTGAACGTACTTTAAAGTACTTTAAAGTACAATTTAAACCCAGTTAGCTCGGTGGTGCGATGGGGGATTGGTTCTAATTTTAATTATGCAAATTAATAGCTTTTTATATTTAATAACTAAAAATACAGTCTCCATTTTGAACAAGTAATCCATTAAATGAAGATTTTTCAATGTTTGTAAACACAGGTTTATATGCTTTAAAATATATTTGAAGAATAAGTTTTAAAATGTGTTTGTAAACACAGGTTTATATATTTGTAATACAGATTTTTTAATTTTTGTAAACACTAGTTTATATGCTTTACACACAGGTTTATATGCTTTAAAATGTTGTTTTCTTGCCAGTATATATTGGTTTACTTGCACAGGTTTATATGCTTTAAAATGTTGTTTTCTTGCCAGTATATATTGGTTTACTTGCACAGGTTTATATGCTTTACACACAGCTTTATATGCTTTAAAATGTTGTTTTCTTGCCAGTATATATTGGTTTACTTGCACATGTTTATATGCTTTACACACAGGTTTATATACTTTAAAATGTTGTTTTCTTACCAGTATATATTGGTTTACTTGCACAGGTTTATATGCTTTACGCACAGCTTTATATGCTTTAAAATGTTGTTTTCTTGCCAATATATATTGGTTTACTTGCACAGGTTTATATGCTTTACGCACATGTTTATATGTTTTACACACAGGTTTATATTGTTTTGTAAACAATTGTTGTTTAGAAGTAGTAGTTTCATTGTTATTTAATAGAGTTTTACATGCTTAGAAATTGGCATTGTTGGGACAAGTTCTAAATTTCTGATTGTTTCGAAGTAGTAATTTTATTGTTATTTAACAGAGGTTTGCATGCTTAGAAATTGTAATTGTTTGAGTTTTGACTAACATAAAATAATTGATGAGGCTGCTAACAATTGTTGTTTCGAACCAGTAGTTTCATTGTTATTTAATAGAGCTTTGCTTGCTTAGAACTAGTAGTTTTGACTAACATAAAATTCAGAGCTGTAAATATTTTGGTGGGGGACGCGCTCGGGTATTGATACAAATTTAGAGCTTTAATTTTATGCTCGGGGACGAATTCGGGGATTCGTTTTTATTTTAAAAAATGAAAAATTAACTCATTTATAATGAAAGTTAAACACTTGAATGCAGTTGTTTAAACGCTTTCCTTTATATGTTTAAATTATCCGATTGTTTCGCTGCATTTGGTGGTGCCTTTGTTAATTTTTTAACAGAGCGTTTTTCTCTTCATGCAGCAAAATTATGTATAATAAAGAAAGATTGATACCGTTATTGCGCTGTATAAAGTAAAACCTGATCTTTTTATCGCCGACATTCTAGAAGGTTGGGGGACGCGTGCGGGTATTTTGTTTGGGGTACAATTATCAGCTTCCTTTTCTAATATGTATAATTATTACGTTGTTATAAGTTATTATCGTTCAAATTATTATTATTATTATTATTATTAAGATGAGTAGGATTCAAAAACTAACATTTGATCTAGTGACAACGGCACATAATTTTCATGTGGTAACTCATGAGTTCAAAATTCAAATAGAAGAAATTATTTGTTGTAATAACAAGAGTGTGTAATTTGAAGGCTTGATCTTTATCTTTCTTTCCAAAACATAAAATAAATATAAACATGATTCAGATGCATCTATTTTTTACCTCCACCATATGACTATAATTGACTATAATACTTTAAATTTAAATGTCAAAATAAAATTGTTAAATATGATCAATATCAGTTTCTCTATGCACACATAAAAGATCACAACATTTTGATTTTGTTTGATAAGTACATAAATTAAAGATGTTTATTGGATAGATTCGGAATATTGATATTTCAACTTATTGATTCATATAAAATTGAAATTGAAAAGTGATAATTTTTTATGTGTATCTAGAGAAAATAAAATATATTATATCTAAAGATTTATTGGAACAGATAAATTTTAGAATTTTTGTTATTAAAAAAATTAAAAAGTAAAAGTATGATAGAGACACATAAAATAAAAATATTTAAATCCCCCTCTATTAATATATATGTAATATCAAAAGAATTAAATTAACATAAAATTGTAAAAACTCTGTATAATATTGATACAAAAGTTGGATACTAATAAGGTGTATGTTGTAATACATATACTGATATACCTCACCTCAGTGTTGCAACTTGCAACTATATTTTATAGCAAAACTATTTTCCTTTATTTCAACTTTTGAATATGAAATAATAGTTTTATCACATTCAAAATTATACACTCAAAATGAGAAATTCTATCTTGAATACAATAATTGATCTGATGCTAAAAGTTATCATATTTTCTTATGAACATTTAAAATTTTAAATCGCTACAAATTTAAACTATTGATCTTGTTCATTTAGAAATTATTCATCAAAGTGAATTCTATAAATTATATACAACATATAACTTGCTTCATGCATTTTGTAAATTATTGATTGTATGGATGAACTAAAAAAATGATAAAAGTTTATGTAGATATAGAGACACCTGTGTATCTCTAATTCATTATTATTTTTTTAACGAAATAAGATAATTAGATGACCTTAAAGTATTTAAACTTCGAAGTATGAAAAATTTATAAACAAGGTAAAGATACTAATTTATACCAATATTTTACATAGAGTGAGTCTATGGTATTATGCATATTACGATTTGGTATCGTGTTACGGCTCTATATTCGAGTTTTCAAATCCTAACGGTCGATTCGAACCATTCATCATGTTCTCCATATTAATATGTATTTGGACCAAATTTTACATTTTTTTAAATTTTTTTACTATTCTTTTAGATTTATTGAAAATCACTGTTTTTGGATGGTCCAGAATTTTCAGATCAAGTGATTTTCTAAATATCTAAAAAAATAGTAGAAATATTTTAAAAAATGTAAAATTTGGTCTCCAAATACATATTAATATGGAGAACAAGATGAACAATCCAGATCAACTTTTAGAATTTAAAAACTCAAATATAGAGCTGCAACACGATAACAACCCGTGATATGCATAGTATCATAGACTCACTCTTTTACATGTATCCAACAAAAGTTTTCTTGGGTGTAAGCATTTAAAGGTAGGACCTAATCCTCGGTAGCAACTTCTTGAGTTGTTCACATCAAAAAAAAATAATAATAATAATTCTCGAGTTCTTGAGTGCTCTCGGCCAGAGAAGAACATCCATGAGGCGCGTGTCGGTGGCACGTGGCGGGTTCATTGTTAAAGTGGGAATCGTCTCGCGTAATTCAAAAAATAAACAAAACTATGGCACGTCCTCGGTGGACCCACCTTGACCCTTGAGCCAGAGGTACAACCGCCTGAAAAAAATTTATCTATAGAAATTAAAATATTCGGATTTGTAGAAATAGAAATAGTATCTTATTTATATCAAATGTGGTAAGAGTGGATGTATTGAGTCTAATCTATAGATTCTTTTTTCTTTAACTTTGATGAATGAATTTTTTTTTATAAATTGGATTCATTGATTCTCATTTATAAATGGTTAATTTTCTCCAACGCAAAATTATTTGTAATTATTGTTTTTTTACAGATACAAAAACTTTTGTGCCGCAAAAAATCAACTCTTTATAGATCTGAATAGATTTATAAATTTTCTAATTGATTTTCTGCATTACAAAACCCTTTATATCTGTAAATACATATGGTTTTGTGCCACAAAAACTATACTTTTTTTGGAATTGGACTCGTCCAATTCATAATTTATTTATTTTTTTTACAGATTTTTTGTGCAATTTAAAAAAGAATTATGAATCGGGTTTAATAAGTCAAATTTTACTAAATTTAATACAAAAGAGGTACACTTTTTATTTTTATACTTACAAATTTTGTAATGTCTATGAATAAAAAATTTCACAACCGCCTCCTGAATTTCAATGAAACAATACGAATTTGGTATTACTTGATTGAGGAGGGTTCAAATGTCTTCATTTTTTGTATCTCCATCATGTCTCTATTTTTAAAACATTAATATCTCAAAATTTATATCATAAACTTCAAAATAAAACCGTTAGATGTGATCTATGTTATTTTTATCTATGTGCTCAAAAATGTTTTATCACAATTTGTATTCATTTTTATGTGAATTAATAAGTTAAAAAATCAACGTCTAAAAATTATCCACATTAATATGTTTTTACAAGCTCTTAATGACAACCAAAATAAAATTGAAATGTCATAATTTTTTATATATGAATAGATAAAATAATATAAATTATATCCAATGGTTTTATTTTAACTTTTAAGTTTTAAATTTTAAGTTATTAAAGATTTTAAAAATAAAGGCATTTCAACCCTCTCTACTTGATTTAATTTATATAAATATATTAGCTGTTTTTTTCTGAACAAGAATTATAGGTTCGGAAGCATTCTTTATTTCTTTATGAAGGTGCTTATCCTGTGACGAACGCAAAGATACGAGACAAGCCCACGTGCGATTCCTTTGTCTGTTGACATCTGAGCTCACATAACTAATTCAAATTTTAAATTGTTCTTGTAATATTCGAAACCCTCGAATTCTTAAAACGCGGATTTTAAGATCTGTCTGTTCTATATTAAATTGTCTCTTAAATTTTAAATTTAATTAATTCAGGTTGAGTTGAAAGTTCGTTTTCAGACATATTTAAAATTTACATTATTTCAGACCATATATGTAAGTAAAGCATGAATAAAATTGTTTTTGATAACTTAACGAATAAGAATACGAATAAAAAAATATTAACTTATGATGGATAAGTGCATCGATACTAGTTATTTATATTATTTATCCTATGAAGTAATGCATAGATAAAACCATATATAATTATATAATTTCTATACATGATGATGAAATTAATTTATGTAACATTCTATATAGTTTTCTATTTAGTAATTTATGAAAAAAAATATTATTAAACTATTATTCAATCAATATTATACTTTTATATTTTGTGATATTTAGTATATTTATTTGTTAGTTTTTGTGTTAGATAATATAAACTATTAATAATTTTTTTCCATTAAATTTAAAGGATATGAGCGGAATAAAGATAAGAGTAATACTAGATATATGCACTTTAGAGATTAATAATTGTTCAAATTTGAACTAGTTTTCAATTTTAAAGTCGTTTTCCGGCCAATCTGACATTAATAATTGTTCAAATTTGCTGCTGCTCACTAGTCACTCCATACTCCATAGCAAGGTGATAATGTTATTTTACTATCATCATCGTCGATTCATCATTAAAAAATATTATGCAATCTTTCAATGTAGAAGTAAAGGCGTGGACGGATCTTTTTTTTTTTCCTGTAAACACTCGAATATAAAAGATTTTTTCAAAAAAAAAAGTAACGAGAGGTTTTTAAAAGGCAAGCGCAAAATTTATGTCAGGAACGAATAGAAATCAAATTAAAATAGCTTAGTGCATGGATTCAAAATTATTATAACTAATTGGGTGCTAAATAAAAAATGATCAACATAGCATGAAATAATAAAAATAGTATACTTATACATAATAAAAAAATAAAATAATATTATTTTACAAATTTAAAAAAAAAAAAAAAGTTTGTCCAAACCGTAAATTTTTGTAAAATTTCCAAAAATACAAAGTTTCTCTTTAACCGTGTTTTTGGAATGGTCTGAAAGAACAAAACAATTTCCACAAAGAGACAAAGTGGTACCGAATCTGTATTTTTCCACTAAATTTTAAAATCCAACGCTCATTGATCAAAAATGTATGAAAATTTTCAAAACCATCAATCATAATAATGCACTGCAGAGCTATTTTATTAAAAAAAAATGAATTACTTACAATAATTTTTGAATAGTTTTTTTTAGAAGTATTTTGAATAGCTTTGATAATAAGTTTTTTTTAAAAGATATGCAAAGAAAATTTAGAAGCAAAATAAATTTATATGTATGCTGTTGGACATTTTGATAGCTTAATAATTAATTTCTTGCATTTATATATTATTTGATAATTAATTTCGGATCGGTTAAAATTTTAAATCACTGGAATTATGGTGAAACCGTGAAACATCAAGTCCCATTATTTAAAATTGGATAATACACATCATACTCATAATATTGAACTGTAAATTATTTTTGTAATTATCATGATTATTAAAATGTCAAGTTAATAAAGATGCACGACCAGCCATATCCAATACCAAAACAAAATCTCAGTTCTCATTGGCCTACATGGCGGTCCATTTAAGAAAGAAAACGAATATAAACAGTTTGAAATTCGTTGCTTTCTATCGTATGGTCTGTATTCGTCACCTTTCTCCAGTTCCTCAAGTCTCATTTTCTCCAGTTGGCGTGTGTTCGGACTGCTCGCGTCATTCACTTGCTTCAGAAGAAAGTAACTGAAGAGAAAAAATGAAAGAAAGCGCAACTGTAACGAGAGTAATTTCTCAAATTCGTAACTCCCAAAGTGTAAGTTTCATGTAGTGAGGGGAACTGTACATTACCTCTTTCATTTCTCTTCCTTTCCATTCCTCTCCGTGTGGATACTGTGAAGCACAACCCAAATCAATGGCTCAGTGCACAGTTCATTAACAACTTGCTCGCTAACAACTCGTTCGTTATAGAACTGAGATGTTGCCAAGCTAGCTCGTTACTAGCTCAATCCATAATTAATGAGTTCAAGCTGGGACCTAGCTTGCTCGTTAGCTTGCGAGCTAGCTTGACTAGGCATTAATTTGTGAATTTGTATGAATTTGTGTGCATTTTATATTGTCTAGCTCGGTCTAGCTCAGTTCAGTTCGATCCAAAAAGCTTGTATAATTTATTTTGTTCTTAAAACAAGATCCAGTCAGACCCAATAAGCCAGCTCGGACTAGCTTGTCACGAGTTTGAGTTTAGGTTTTAACTCGGATGCCTTAAATCCAGCTCACTCGACTATAGCTCGGTCCATAATTAACAAGCCGAGCTAGGACTTAGCTCAGACCAAGCCAGCTCATTGCCACCCTACTCTCATATTATTACTCGCCATATGGAAAATTATATTTAAAGAAACTTCAAAGCATATCTGCACCATTAGATCGGTAATTTTGCACGAATTTTAACAAAATCAATAGTTGAGATGTATTATTTGGAGATATTTCTTTGAGTAGAATTAGAATGTTCGTAAGTTCAATAATAAATTGAATTCAATTCTAAAATTTATCGGATTTGAATATAAACGACGAATCTGAAACATGTATATACATGCAAATATTTTAAAATTTCAAATTAATTTTGTATATAGTCAAGTAGTCAAATTTTTTTTAAAATAAATGTATTAAAATTAAGTTATAAGCCTTTTAATTTTGACCGATTGACTCTAATACAAAATTGATTTAAAAGTTTAATTTTTTTACATATATATGCATCACTCATAAGATAGACGAATTTTAACAATTTAAATTTATTATTTAATATTAATTCGATAAATTTTAAATTTGAGTTCAAATTTTTTTGATAGACTTAAAAAACACTAGCAATTTCTTTTTGTCAACTTCAGAAAGGCATGGATTCCTAGAGAAAGTCTCTGTAAAGCCAGCATTTCTGGTCTTGTGGACACGCCGAATTCCTTCTTCGAGGGAAAAAGTATCTCCCCGATCTGTTACAACGACTTCTCTTGCGGTCGTGTCAGGTTCCACCGAAAATATCAACGTGAACCATCAAAAAGGTTGAGGAGGACAAACCTACGGGTTTTGAATAAAAAAATTAAGTGAAAATAACAATCTCCAGAAAGTAATAAATTTGAAATTGACAAAATACATCACAAAGTACTCCCACTAATTTTTGTTAGCTGTGAAGTTTACAAAAAGTAGATACAAGATCGTGTGCTATGAAGAATTGGACTTTCAATCAATATGAAATGAGTTGGATTATGGTGTTTTGAGAAGTAAAATAATATTTTACTAGCCCCTCAAATATCTGTTTTTGTAGTCAAAATAGTCAATTCAAATCATTCAATATGATCTCTATAATAAAATGTATTTGAATACAAAAATTAACATTTTAAAAAAAATTAAATTTTTTTTAAATTATTGTTTTTCAGAAAATTATAGATCATAAAAAGTAATAATTTTAAACCTTTCAAAAATAATAAAAACAATTAAAATTTGGTCACCATGAACATTTTAATACGAAAGTCATGTTAAACGATTCTGATTGATTTTTTGGACCATCAGATTGTTAAATAAGAACAGAAAGTAAAACAAAAACTTTACTTATCTAACCATATGAAACTATATGTACTGTGACATTGAAATTATCCACCATCATATATACTGGTTACGTATAGCTGGGTGGTAAATCTTTTTAAATTGAGGAGGGTTCAAATGCCTTTATTTTTTGTGTCTTCATCATGTCTCTATTTTTTAAAACTTTAATAATTAAAAATTTAAAACTCGAAAGTCAAAATAAAACCTTTAGATGTGATCTATATTATTTTCTCTATGTGCTCATAAAAAATTATTACATTTCAATTTTCATTTTATGTGAATTAATAAGTTCAAAAATTAATGTCTAGAAATCACCCTCATTAGTACATTCTTTACAACCTCTTGATGACAATCAAAATAAAATTGAAATGTAATAATTTTTTGCACGTGCATAAATAAAATAATGTAGATCACATTCAACAGTTTTATTTATACTTTTAAGTTTTAAATTTTGAATTATTAAAGTATTTTAAAAACAAATGCATGGTGGAGACAAAAAATGGAGGCATGTAAACCCTCCTCTTTTAAATTGTTTGCCGCGAGTGCTGTCATAGATTTACACTGGGTTATATTTAAAAAAAAAAACTTATATTGGGTTATACTTTTGATTGCTTTCATTAAGCTTTCCAGGGATGTGACTTGAGATAAGGTGAGTCTGGATAATTGAGGGGTTTTTTTTTTTATGGTTAGTGGAAATTTCACTAAGAAATATATTAATAAAAAAGCTTTTACAGCAGTACGACATGAACCAAGTAGTTAACGCTGTACTTTCTAATTAATTATTTACATGATAGGAAAGATTAAACATAAAACATAAGCATAAAAAAAACCAAATTAATTATTTACATAATTGAGGTTAGTGTTATGAGATTATAGGGGTTAAAATATGACCCGATCCGATCAACTTTTTTAAAAGCCAAATTAATCCCAACCCGACTCGACCGGAGATGATCCGAAACCCAAACACAATGTAAAGCTGGATGACTTGAAACATAAACATAATGTCATGATGGAGGACTTGAAAATACAAATAATGAAGACAATTAAGAAAATTTTTATATAATATTTTTTTTTTCAAAACACTCTTAAAATTCTTAACAAAATGTCATTATGGGTCCCACCTTTCTATCCTCTTTCCCTCTTTTCTTGTCTCTCACTCCTCTTTATTCTTTGTTTAATCTTTTTAATTAAGATAATTTATTTTAACATACCTATTCTATCTAATTTATTCGGTTTAAAATTTCATATTTCTAATTTTAACAATTATAAGAAATTTATCACATTGCAGGTTAAGCACAATTTAAATTAGAATTGGTTAATTGAAACGATAATGTGAATTAGATTCTTTAATGAAATGATAACGTGGTCGATTGAAAATTAATGTAATTGAATGTTCTGTACTTTCCATTCTTTACTGTATTTTTAAAATTTTTATAGACTATTTAATTTGATTTCTGCTTATATGAGATTAATTGGTTATGCTTACAAGTCTCCATTTTTGCCTTCTAAAATTCTGCCTACAATTATAAATATCTAATTGGTGAGACTACAAGTTCAACTAGAATGAAAAAATACATATGAAATGGTGAATTGTGAACAACTCCTTCAACTAATAATATTTGAGAATAACTAATTTCAACATACTTATATACATGTTTGCTTGATCTGCACTAGCACTTACGTAATTGGTATATTTTTGTTGAAGCATAATTATCTCACTAAATTGTTCTTAATTTGTGATGTGATAAAATTGTTATAATTGTGAAATATAAATATATATAAACTTTGAATCAAATAAATCAGATAGAATGTTCATGTTAAAAAAATGATATGTTACTTAAAAAGATTTTATAAAATAATTATAATAATTTTTAAAAGGACTCATTTGTTGGAAAGATTCTATGTATGAGTGATATTATGCTTTCTGATTTAAGCAAATAAAATTTTATACTATAATTTTGAATTCTAATTCGTTTTACACTAAAAATAAAAAAAATAATTCAAAACGTGAATGAGATAATAGATGTATTTTTTGCTTAAACAAAGAATAAAGAGGAGTAAATAGAGAGGAGTGTGAGGGAGAAGAAGAAAGGAGAAAAGTGGAATTCACATGGATATAATGTTAAGAATTAAAAAATATATATTTTATTCTATATTATGTTTTGAAAAAGAAAAGTATTATGTAAAATTCCCCGACTAACCCTCAAATATATTTCTTATCCAACAAGCTAATTACAATTTTTTTTATCTACACTATCACTCCATAGATTACAATACAAATAAAATTATCGTATAAACGAATATTATTGTCGCTATTAGCCTAAACCGAAAGGACAGCCGACTAAAATTTTCCTGGAAAGGACATATGTTCTCTACAGCTTTTGTGATTGACCAATTAACTGGTTTAAATACTTTGGTGGAATCTCCACTATAGAAACGAAGGAATCTTATTTCCACCCCATGATTTTATTTCATTAATTTAATTGTATTTACCGGAAAGCATTTTTGCATTATAATGGGCCTGAAGATGTATACTCCATGATGTGTTCTAAAACAGATCCGAGACCAAAGTACATACAAACTAATCTTTCAAAAGAAATGAAAAGAAAGGAAAGGAAAAGAAAAGAAAAGAAATGAAAAGAAAAGAAAAACAGAACAATTAAAATAGAACAAAGTGCTCAAGTGGTTAGTGACAAAGTGCTTTTGTGCAAAGCATGTTTTCCATTAACAAAAGCCATCATCTCCTTATCATTTTTTATGCGCATCCATGCATTATAATTAGTGATTGACATTCTATTCCCCTCAATACGCACACACCCATAATATTCCAATTTCCAATTACCTGATCTAATTAGGAAGAAGCTCATTATGTCTACTGATTGGGGACCAGTGATTGTTGCAGTGATTTTGTTCATCCTTCTGTCGCCGGGTCTGCTGTTTCAGGTTCCAGCAAGAACAAGAGTTATCGAGTTCGGCAACATGTATACCAGCGGCATCTCGATTCTTATACATAGCATCATATTTTTCGTAATACTAACTATTCTCGTGCTTGCGATCGGTGTGCATGTGCGCACTTGATGATCAAGCTTCAGGTAAAGGTTTATCTGGAACTCTCTGGTGTTTGGCTTCTCTTTTATCAGTGCTTCAATGGAGTTATGAAAGTGTAAATTCATTTAAAACAAAGCAGACAAAGTTGGTTTTCTGTTTTATGTAGTAAATATTGCGCATAAAATTTGTGTGGAGTGTACTCTCTTGTTAGACTGCATACCTGATATATGTAATTGAGTACACTGAATGGCAAATTCATTTGGTTGTCTGTAGCAGATAAAGGCTTATAATTATAGAAAATTTCTAGCTTTGATTCACACCATAAAAGGAGCATATCCATATCAATCAGATGAGAAAAGGAATCATTGTTCATGTGATAATTATTAGACAACCATGTATTAGTTATCCACTAAATTAGTTCTGGCATTATATTTATACACCGGATAGGAATTCTCCTACTATTTCAAATCAAATTGTTCAAGTTTCTCGGAGAAAATATTGCAAATGCCAAATTGCAAATAACCAGTTATTAATTTGAGTAGTCAATCAGGAATTTCCAGTATGCTCACAATCTACGATCTGATTGTTTGAAATGAGAGCTGAAGCAACTGAGACATTAAAAGACTGATCATGCTCTTAATAATATTATTAGACAACCCTCGATTAGTAAACAAAATGGTTCTGCTACTCCATAAAAGCAACTCGCTGAAAGCACAAAAATCCACCTACAGGCTACAGTTGCTCCTCCACAGAAAACCCAGACCGTGTGAGAGTTTATAACAAAACAAGCGAAATCAGCACCCAAATTTCATTAATTGCGGCACAGATTACATACATATAACATCACAAAACCCTAGCAACCTAACTAGATCTAGCACCGCTTGAGGAATGAACTAATGAAGGAAGAACTCAGCCGGTGTTGATGTGGAGGTGGAGAGCGAGGATGATGATGGTGAAGGCAGCGAAGAAGATGAGTGTGTGAATGAAGATGGCTTTCCCGTTGGTGCGGAAGCTTCCAAAGTCCATCGGCCGATGCGTCCCCGGCAGCTCAAACAGCAACCCCGGTGACAGCAGCACGAACAAAACCACCCCCACCACCACCGGCGCCCAATCTGCCATCTCTCTCTCTCTTTTCCTTCTTGGAGGAGAGGGGTTGTTGAATGCGGAGAACAATTTTGGGTAAGGAGAAAGAATAGTGCGAGTTGGGGAAAGGAGAATATTTTTGAGTGTTAAGTGGACGACTGAACGGTTCGAATCTTCATCTTGCTTCTCGTCCCCTCAGGTTACCTGACTCGGTACAATTAAATCGGACGGGTTGAAGTAGGAAGTTTTAACATGGTACGAATCACAAAGCACAAATAATACCCCCCCCCCCGGCATCCCGAGTAGGCACCGGCTAAAATTAAATCTGGGCCGTCTATTTTGATTGTGTTAAGTCAGGTACCTGGGAGGATAAATGGTAGCCAATTTTTTTAACTTTTTACACTCGGAATATTTTGACTGACTTTGACTTGTGTTGAGAACTTGAGATCACTACGGGGTTCTGCTCCGATCCTGAAGACGGTCGACATGTATTAAATTTAAGGGGAAATTAGATTCATGCCCCTCCAAATTTCTGAATTTAGAAAAATACCATTCAAAATTTTCATTTAGCAAAATGCCACCCTATACAAATTATTATACATTTGTATTTAAAAATAAACATAATATATTATATTTTGAGTAGTATTTTCGTATATTCCAATAATACCCTCACCCGTCTCCTCTCATCCTAGTCGCAGCCACCCTAATCGATCCTCTTCTCTCTTCCGTCAAGCCTCTCCTCTCAGTTTTCTTATTTATTGCAATATTACGAATGGATCTATACTGGTTCCTGATACACTGGTACAATGTGCTCAGTGTTGGCATAAGATGATTGAATCACAGAAACAAAAAGGAATGAACGACTATCACTAGTCAAACAATTAAATTCAAATGAGTCACAAGAATAGGCCTGATATCAAGCTACAAATATTATACTTTCACTTGAGACCCAACCATTAATATAGAAATGAAGTATAACCTCCTCCATGAGTCATGACAGAATCGGTTTCAACCATTAATATAGAAATGAGGTATCGTCTCCTCCGTGAGTCATGACAGAATCCTTCATGAGTCATGAGTCATGACCGAATCTTTCATGCAATTTACATTCCATAATTGAAGAAAGGCTCACAGGAGAGGAATGGCGGAGAGGAGAAGAAGGGCGGAGAGGAGAGGAAGGTGGAGTGGAGAGGACGGTGGAGAGAAGGTGAACGAGTCCAAAGTTGAGGCCAACGGAGAGGAGGCGAGTAGAGGTTTAAGGTTGGCGTTTCATCTGTTTCATAGCTTCGCTCTGGTAAAAGGAAATTTGGATCTCTATACTTCTAAACTTCTGAGGAGAAAATAAAATTTGGATCAAGGTTATTTTGATAAGTTCAGTTAGTATATAAATTGTTAAATTAAAACTATACATTAATACTGTATTGGTAGCATTTTTCTGAATATATGAGATTTGAGGTGGCATTTAGCAAAATAAAAATTTTGAGATGACATTTTTCTAAATTCAGAGATTTAGAGTGGCATGAATTTAATTTTTCCTTAATTTAAAAGATTCTCTTTTGAATTAATGGAGATGATACGCGTTCCTGCTCGAACTGAAAAAATATAACAGTGTTAATCTTACAATACCAGAATGTAAATAACTATCTAGAAATAAGAAAAAAAAAAAGGTAAAAGAGCTGCAATCTTCACCACGTTTCATGACTTAAAATTACCTACTACATAACAATGTTGACAGACGTAATTGGAGAGGGACAGTGCCCCAATGTGAGTTCTTACTAAACAATTAGATTGGTTTAATTCAAAGAATTATAAAATTGAAGCATAGATAAGGAATAAAGCGAATAAAAATATAAAGAGGCCGAGTGATCGAGAGTTGATGCTGTTGGCTGCCTTGCCTGGCCACGTTTGATTGGAGCTTAAATACGAACTATGATCTTTGTTTTCTGTACAGAGTCTCACAGAATTAATTTTGAGTCTGCACGAATGATCTTTCAAAAGAAAAAACCTTTGAGTGAGTATATGGTACTATGTATATTACAATTTGGCACCGTATTACAGCTCTATATTTGAGTTTTTAAATTCTAACAGTCGATCCGAACCGTTCATCTTGTTCTCCATATTAATATGTGTTTGGAGACCAAATTTTACATTTTTTGAAACTTTTTTGCTATTTTTTTAGATTTATTGAAAATCACTGTTTTTGGATGGTTCAGAATTTTCAGATTAAGTGATTTTCTAAATATCTAAAAAAAATAGTAAAATAATTTCAAAAAATAAAAAATTTGATCTCCAAACACATATTAATATGGAGAACAAGATGAACGGTTCGGATTGACCGTTAGAATTTGAAAACTCAAATATAGAACCATAACACAGTAACAATCCGTAATATGCATAGTACCATAGACTCACTCAAAACCTTTTTTTTAGAGAAATATAGAGATGAAGCTTCTAAATTTTATTAATTGAGACACCAGAAGTGTCAAAATTTACGGAAGAGAAACTTATTTCTCAGTTTGGTAAATAAAACAAAAAAGATATTTCTCAAAACATACAGCTATTCGTACAAAAATTATGATGATCACGTTGCTATTCTCTTCTCTTCACTATCAATCGTCACCATTCAACATCATTTATTTTATTACCCTTATCATATTTATTATCATTATTTTAATTTTAAAACACCTAATTGATCAAATTTTGGTACTTAGCAAGAACACATATCTTGTGTGTGTGGTTTTTTAGGATGGCACGCAGACTTAATCTGTTTGAAATATAGAAACGTTAGTCAAACTTGATATAATTTTAGTAAAATTCGGATATAATTGTACGATATATTGGCCAAACTTTAGATGTTATTTTGTTCTACCATTGATTTGAATATAATTTCCAATAATTTGGGAATTCTAATTGAAATTTGGCCAACCATCGTCCTATCCGAAACCTTAAACCTCGTCTTAAACCTAGATATATATCATACTCCTTCATTTAAATTTGATCGGCAGTAAAAACCAGAAAAAAAAAAACTAACTTGGTTCGGGAAAAGGAATCCACAGTTAAATTCAAGAAAGAAAGGTAATGATAAAAAGTTAAAAACTAAAAAAAGTGATGTGAGGCCAACTTTCTATCTCCTCTGCTTTTTTTATATAACTAAGTTCCTGATTCCAACCCAGCCTGGTGGACTTTTAAAAGTGACACGCATACTAAGTTCGCCCAAACTTGCGAGTCCATGTAAACTTGTCCGTATACCATTCTAGACTAATCTGTGATTCTGTGTTTATCCTGAATTTGAAAATTTAGACATCTCTATTTGAAAGAGGCAGCGAGGATTTGTTTAAATCTGGGTGTAAGACAAAAAAAAAATTGATATTAATTTTTCAATAAGCCTGATATTCATTCTCTCAGGTGTCAATTCTGATTTTTTTTTCTTGAAGGTGCTAACTAAAAAACTTCAGGTGATTTGTAAGCAGTGTTATCAGAACCGGACCGGACCGGCCGGTTCGGCCGGAAAAAACCGGAACTGGCCACCTGTCCAGTTCAGTTCCTTTCAATTACCGCTTTTGTTGTTGTATTCTTTAAAAGTGGTTTTATTGGCTGGTTCATGTCAAAAATTCTCTAGAGAAAACCGGGTTAAACCACGGTTCAAATCATATCTTCCTATTTCACTAGATTCTTTCTCTTGCAGAAGCGATAATTTTGCAAATCTTCCAATTTCACTGGATTCTCTATTTTCTGCCTTTTCTCCACACGCTAAGATGAAAATAAATATGAAATTTACTCTCCTTCCTACTTCAATCTGGCTTTCTCCTTCAATCTCTTGGTAGTTCTTGTGGTATATTGCACATAGGCTCAAGGACCTTCTGATTTCTAAAGGCATAAACTTGAAACGAAATCATCCAATAACTTGCATTAGATACTATAAGTATTCTCATTTGATCATTTAATTTGGATTTGTAGTCCATGCACTTGAAAAGCTTGAATTTTTGAGATGAATACATTAAAGGTGTTCGATGAAGTGCTCAAATTAAAATAACATTTAGATGAGAGTGGTAGAGTTTCCAATTACTTTGTCTAATTGTGTAGTAATAAATCTAAACATGTTTCTCTCTCAATCAAATACTTGTGAGTATATTTTTGTATGAAACCAAAATTGCATTTACAAAGGTCGTAGAAGGTAAAATGGTGTACAGAGCTGAAGCAAAACTTCCCAAATAAAATTATCAGTGTTCTAAACATTCAGAATTAGAAGTTCAAAATCTAGTTCTTTATTAAACAAAGATTTGTTTGTGTTCTTTTTAAAATAAACTATTTGATCTGTACTCTAATAGTTCCAAAGCCATGATATTGAGAAAGGTAGAAAATATTATTTTAGACTCCAGTTAGCTTTCTTTTTCTCGGGAGCAAAACGTAAACCAATAAAAACAAATTAACGATCACTATGATGTTGCTTTGACTGTGGTTGGGTACTTTGTGTTTTATGAACAAATGAGCTACTTCATATTGGTATACACGGATAACAATAAGATGATATTTTAATGAAATATCTGATAGTCACCATCAGGTGATGTAGTAAAAAAGCATATCAATCAGTCACCATTCGGATAATATCATAATAAGTTATATATATTTAAAAAAAATTAGCAATTGAACTAATAAAACCATCAGTCTAATCAGTGAACCGTTCAACTAGAACTTTACGGTTTGGTGTCCGGTTTGATTATGATAATGTTGTTTGTAAGTACCGAACGGTATTCTTACGTAAACCAAGATAAAGTTCAGGTCCTTTTTTGGAGAAACGGGTACAGTGTCGTTTATTAAAAGCATGAAATATAACTCGAGAATAACTTGTTTATAATTTTTTTTTTATGTTTTAATACCGAATAAAATAGAAAAAATGTATTATATATTTTATTTACGAATAAAATGCGAATCACAAATTATTCGCAAAAATGTGTTTCTTTTTGTCGCTTTGTAGTACCGAATTATTTTTGAATTATACTTGAATTATTCTTGAATTATAAATTTTTGACTCAACTGAATCAAATCAGAACTATTGAAATGCCACTATAATTTTCTTTTTTAAAACTTTCACAAAAGCTGCGAAGTCATAAAGCAAAATTGAACTCTCAATCTTTGAGTACAATAATTCTAAGACTTTTTCCTAGCCAGTTATACTATCTCCCCTTTCATGAAATATTACTATAATTAAAAGTACTTAACAATTAAAGATATCATCACAGAAAACTCTATTGGTAATTTGGTAATTGGCTTATTGCGGATCCATACCAGAGTAAGGTGGGTCCGGATCCCCCAAAGTAACTCAACTTTTGAGTTTTGCATTAAGACTGTCTAATTTGAATTCGTCGTTCGAGATTAAATCAGGATTTGGTTTCATTGTTTGAGATTTGTGCGCTCCACTTCGAATAGATAATCACGGATTCAAATCGGACGGTCCAGATATGAAACCCAACTTTTGGGTTACCCAACAGTTCTTTGAAAATTACGGCGGTGCATGGGGACACGTGTTGCGCAGTTGGGCACGTGTATGCTTCCAATAACGCTGTTCCCCTGGTGTTATCACCGCTTGTATAAAAAAATAAAAAACAGAAAAAGAGACGTTCATCGGTTGATGTAAATCGCTTATCAGTTGGAATTCGCATCCTCTGAGATATCTCATATTTTGCGTGACCTTTTGGAAAATCTCAACCGTTGCAGTACGTTCTGCGCGAATTTCAAATAATACTGGCCCCCTACGTCACCCCCGAATAGACACCGGACACGTCGGTCACGCGAAATATGAGATATCTGATACGCACTCTGTCAGGTGAGGGTTGGGTAAACATCAAAAAGGAAAGAAAGAGAAAACAAAAAACAAAAAATTACGCGGGCTCGTAAAAGCTTGGTTCGGATTTCGGACCCTTTTAAATGGGCTCAGAAAAAGAGAAGCCCACATCAATTCAGTCCTTTTTAATATCAGATGAAAGACATGAAACCTATCTATTCTACGGATGAGATTTGGAGGGTCCAAAACTCCAAATCTAACGGTCCAGCACACTACCACTGGCATTCAGGGACCAGATTAAGACAGTCCTGATTGGCACTTCCATTATACTGATAAAGTTCAGAAAAATCTAATCCTATGAGGCTATCAGTATCATTTGATAAGTATTGGACAAGCTTTTACCATGATGGCGCTGTGAACTAATAATGGCAATTAAAGAAAACGAAAGAACACTAAAACTTTACCATTGACAAATCAGGCAATCCTATCATTATTTGACAGGGGCAATCATGAATAGTTTGACAATTATGTAGGTAGCACTGACTAATCAATCCTATCTGTCATTTTGATATCCAAGTTTTGCAATTCTCTCCCTCGTACAGTTATTGTGACACTTAAACTAACAGTACTCGGACAATTAATCGATGCTGACGGTTGGTTTTGGCAACATTTTAAGTTCAAATTCCACCCTCAATCATTACTTTACAGTTTGATTTTGTGAGACTTCCGTTCAAATGCCAAAAATAGGCGATGAAAACACCGGCAATGCAACATGTTGCTGCATTGAAATTATATATGGTCCATGTAGGTGATATATATCATACATGGGGAAGGTAATAAAGCAAGTAAAGCGGTTGAAATCTTGAAATGCCTCAAAATTTCATTAAAATTATACCTCAGGCTCAGTATACTGGAGCTATAGTCAATACAAAAGGAAAGCGCATGTACACTATTGCATTGAAGAAAAATAATAGTAAATATATAATATGGAGGATTGCCGGAATCTGCTGAGATTAAAAATTTCAACTGTGTATTATTATCAAGGAAGAGCCTTAGCATGTGCAGTTCAGAAGAACTTGTAAAACTGAGTTCAAATTTCTAATCGCAGCAGCAGCCATGTATCTACTGGCATAGTCAACATTGAATTGGCAAACCGTTGCTACTGCACGCGTTACAGAATTCAAACCAATACTGAACTTGCCACATTATTACGTACATTTCGCAAGTTGTGGATAGAAAACAAAATAACATCTGTTACTGAATTTTTGCTGCACATATATACGACGAGTGGTTCGACAAAACATCTGGTAGGTTGGTTAAGGAAGAAGAACTAAAATTTAAAAAGGAACATAACAGTTCTTTTAAACAAATCTCGGTGATGTTTTCTTAGTAATCATGGTTTCAAACAAAATAAAGAAGCTGATATAAATTGATGCATTACCAGCTGGAAATTGGTAAATTGGGACAGAGAATTCTAAGATTTCAATCTTTTCATTAATTGTAAAATGAAACCAGTACAATAGTCTCCTATTTATAGCTACTGGTACAAGGTTTAACTAGAGTTAATACTTTTAATCAGAGTTGTAACTGCCTATCTAACTATTGCTTAATATCCTAACAGCCACTGTTACATTGCAAACAACTTATTGTTAAACTCTAACTAACTACAGCTTGAGTCTGTACTGGAATTGGTAGTAGTCAGTGACTGTGGTTCTATTCCATTACTTACACCTTATTCTTACAAATCTAGAAAGTATTGGTTCAATTCGGAAAAGTACATGTCAAGTATTTGACTACTAACTCAAAACAAATTTGATTTATAGTTTGAAATTAAAATAATCACATCACATACAAGCAGCACCAGTCACCTCACTGCTACTTTCGCCAGCAATTCTGTTACTCAGCTTAGAAATTTGAAGTACGGAAACATTAATTTAGCAATTTAAAATCAAAGACCTAACATAGGTTCAGATCAAAAGGAAATTAAATCTTATAAGCTATAATCAAACATTTTCATAAACAAGTAAAATAAAAGAGAAAAAGGAAACTAACAAAGCATCAAGAGCTTAGTTAATCTCCAATATACATATGAACACCTACAGCTACTAGCAAGATGGCGGTGATAGCGAAGAAGATGACGGCATGAATGAGAATCGAGATGCCGCTTGTCTGGAAATTGCCAAATTCAATAAGGCGACACTTCCCGGGGATCTGAAACAAAAGTCCCGGCGAGAGAAGGATAAAGAGCACAAATGCTATGAACACTGGGCCCCAGTCCGACATCTTCAATATCAAATTTTAGTTTATTGATGTTGCCTTTTTTTTTTGCCCTCTCTGCCTCTTTAGCTTATCTCTTGAAAGAATTATGTGAATGATAAGTGAAACATATGGCCTTATATATGTGTACATATATGAGGGATAGAGTCGTTTGAGGTAAGGGATATGAGGTTGCACTTGAGACTTCTCTTTAAACAATTTATTTTTTTTATTTAGGACTAGACGTTAATAGCAAGATAAAGACCTGCATAGATAATAGCTTTTTCAATACTCTATTGATTATGTTCAAACTCAAAGAAATAATGAACAACAAAAATAATTACAATAAAAAATTTGTTGCGAATATATTGCAACGGAACCTATTGCAACCATTGGCAACCAATTTTGCCCATTTCAAAATTATTTTATTACAACCAATTTATATATATTGCAACTAAAAATTTGATTGGCCGGCCATAAAAATGGTGTAGTGATTGACCTCGGATTTTTTTTTGGTATTCAATAATTCAAACGATCCATTAAATTCCATATATTATGTTATGATAAGTACAAGAAAACCTTTTTTATGAATATAAAAAAAATCATGCAATGTAGCAATGCGAGTTCATATTTAATGCCATAGTTGTGATACTGATAATTAACATCAGTACTAGCCTGCTAGGACACACAAATGCTCCATCCTCCTTGGCTGTGATATCTACACAGAGCAACTTGTATCATTCAGAATCCGACGATTTGAACATGAACTCTCAGCAAAATAAAAATAAAACTAAGTTTTGCCGAAATATCGTCTCAAAGTCAAAAGTCGACTGGTAAGATACAACTTGCAAACAGTGGGACATCCAAATAGTACTGTTATATTACTATGTTAGCTTTAGTAGCTTAACTAGCTAGGCTCATTTAGGACTGTGACCTGATCTGACCGTGATCGAAGAATTTTTTTGATAAATTATAATTAAAAAAATGATTTCTACTAATTCAGCATGGTGGTTTTTTTTTTTTTTTAAATCATAAAGACCGGGAGGCTCCTCCGATCTCAACAATTTTCTTTTCTCAAGACCGGAAGACTCCTCAGGTCTCACCTATTTTCATTCATTAGTGCATATTTCGATTTTCATTCATTAGTACATATTTCGCCACAGAAGATCCACAATATGCAAGACCGGAAGCACGGTCCGGTCTTAATATTTCCCTTCTTCGAGACCGGGAACACGGTCCGATCTCTCCAAATTGAGTTAATGCAGAGGATACGAATTCCAAAAGCTATGCTCACTACCCAAATTTGGTCCATTAAAAGAGTGCCACGTGGAAATCTCTCATGGGAGATTGTTCAAATGGCAGTGAGCCTTTGGGAATTTTATTTTCTTTAACATTCGTGTCTAACTTGTGTCAAGGCGCATTGTGGGGTAAATTTCTATGACACTTAACTTTGTCATTTGTCACAAATTGATTATCTAATTTTAATTTATTTCTTATTAGTCACTTAATTTTATTATTTATTTTAATTAAGTCACTATATTATTTTTCATTCAAAATTCTAATATAGTGTGTTAATTCTGTTAGTATTGTGGACGAAATATGCTTATTTCTTTAATATTTTAGAAGGAATAAGTATATTTTGTTAATACTTTGAATGGAAGGTCTAATGTGTTGTGTTCTTAATTATGAGTATCGATATGTGCGTCCGATATAATTTGTTATAGGTATGTTTGCAAGGGCGGATCTAGGATTTTCGTTGGGAGCAAAAAAATATCGAATTGGTTTTAAATAGCTAATTGGATTTTAATCCATTAATTAATTAAGTAATCGATAAAAAATAATGCATCGACTTATATTTTTCAATGCTCTGACTTGTAAATTATAATGCTCTAACTTATAATTATAATTACCAATCATAATTTAAGAAAATTATTTTGATTTTAACATTAAATTTAACATGAATTACAAATTAAACATTTAGAGAAAGACAAAATAAAATTCAGTAGAAGGCAAAGTCAATCGAGGACCAGTAGATCATTACTAAAACTCAATATCCAAGAGGAACAGTTGTCCCCCCCCCCCTACCGGTGTAGGATTTTGGCAGAGTAATTGAACTTGGTTTTATAAATTGCTAAAGTCAACCGTTGATATCATTTTTAATTTTACAACCTAAAATGTGACCGTAATTGAAAAAAAAAATTTTACTACGATCTTTAGATGAAAGCTATCAACACAATGAAGAGGCCAATCTGTAAAAACAAAATATTTCGCCGGAGCTTGATTATCAGCTAAAAATGACGGAGAAGAAAAAATTTACAAAGTTTTATGAGTTTATGTTAGACGTGGGGAGAGAGAAGAGGATTTATAGAAAAAAAATAAAAAAAAAACGTCGCTGCACAGTCGCCACCGACAAAGCATAAATATTGTTGAGACCGGAACCTCGGAGGAAAGAAAAATAGTGAAAAGAAAAAAAGGAAAAAAAGTGAATCGCTACACACTGGACTGCACCAAAAAAAAGGAAAAAGGTGAAAAATAGGTGAGACCGGAGGGGCCTCTTCATCTTGAGGAAAGAAAATTGTTGAGACCGGAGGAGCCTCCTAGTCCTCATGGTTTTTAAAAAGAAAAAAAAAATAATCATGCTGAATTAGTAAAAATCATTTTCCTAATTATGGTTTATCAAAAAAATTCGTGATCGAATTACCGGCCATTAGGTATATATGTTGTCAATGATTAGGATGTGTTGATATTTTCTGACATGATTATCAGGTGCAGATTCATAATTTTTGTTAGAGAGGGATACAAAAATAACGAATCCGATTTAAATAGTTAATTGGATTCAAACTCATTAGCTAATTAGGTATTTTATAAAAAAAAAAAAAACAATGTTTTAGTTTCTAATTTCTAATGTTTAGACTTTTAATTTTCAATACTCTAACTTCTAATTCTAATTACTAATTAGAATTCAAGATATTTATCATAATTTTAACTCTAAATTTAACATTAATTACAAATCAAAAGTCTAGAGAGAGACAAAGGCAAACCGAACCGAACCAAACCTATAAATTTATATAAAACTTCAAAGTCCAAGGAGAATAACTTCCCCATGAACTACACTGGATCTGCCCCTATTATGACCGCGATCGTCATTAATAAAATTTAAATACGATCCATGAAATTAACTCACTTCTTGTCTCATGATTAAATTATTGCCTTTTGTTAGGAAGTTGTGAATTTGAATTCAGTTTTAAGTTTTACTTTATTTTATTTTGAGTAAGGAATTCAGTTTTAAGTTAAAAATGTTTTTGGTCATGCATTTATATTTATTTAAAAAAAATAGTGAGCTTAAATACAGAACTAAACAAGATGTAACTATATATTGTTTAAGAAGTTATATTCACCCCAAAAGACCAGATGATGCTCAGGCACGAATTTGTTTTTATAAACCATAATTAGAAAAAGATTTTTATGAAACCAACATGATTATTTATTTATTTGTTCTTACAAAATTTATAAGAACCGTAATGTCATTTCGGTTACGATTTTTTTTTTTTTTGGATTGAAATGACAATTCTTGCATTTTAGACCGGAACCTATCTAAAAAAAAATTAACGTATATTTTTCTTAAAATCTGTGAAAACGGCTGAGACCGAAATGACATTTTGATTTTTATAGTTTTTGTTAAAAAAAAGTAATCATCTTGATTTCATACAAATATTTTTTTTTCTAATTATGGTTTATAAAAAAAGCTATTTCGGTCAAAAAAAAGAACCGAAATGACATTTCAATTTTTTATAATTTTTGTTAAAAAATAATAATAATAATATTGGTTTCATAAAAATCTTTTTTTTTCGAATTATAATTTATAAAAAAAATCCTCAGGCACCACTATTTTAGTTCTTCTACCACTGCTTTCTCAAAAGAGAATTGAGAGGACAAAGGGCATTGAATTGTTGCCTTTGTCTCGGGCTAAAGGGCTAGGGATGGAAAATGATGGGTAGGTTAGGGGTTAGATCCAGACATAGCGTGAATGCCTGACAGGACACTGTGGGAGTGTGGGTGCACCAATTTCATTTGCAGTTCAGATTTATTGTGGCATTTCTTAACTGTTACATAGTATCTTATCCCTGACATCATAAAACCAAAGAAAAGATTTTAACAGAATTGTTTTGTCTTCATGCAGCACAATGTCTATAGAATCAAAACAGTATTACATGGTTACTGCACTGCATGAAGCTAAACCTATTCTGTTAAAATCTTTACCCATAAATCAGATGTAACAATTGAGCGGAGCCCACCTTGCAGTGATCCTCAACAGTATATGTGCTGCTTTGCTAGCCACATACAATTCAAATTCCCCCGTACGTGTTGCTCTCTCCATATGTCACATCCTCTATCCACCGGACCCCCACTCCATCTCATCCATTATTGCCCTTTACTAAGGCCAAAATTGTACAGCCATTTTTTTAGGCAGAATGTGTATCTTCTACGTTAACTTAAAATATTCTCTTTTGAGTTAATGTTTTAAACGGAGCCGGTCCGTCGCCTGCCTGGAACATAAAGGTTTTTCTTTATCTGATTTGTATCAATTTTAAAACAGATTGGAGGATTGAAATTTATTAACTCAAGAGATTATCTTTTAAATTAATGCAGAGGATACAAATTCATAGGCTATGGGATATGGATTCTATACCTAAGTTGCATGGGTCTGGATTCCCTAAAGTGATTCAATTTTTGAGTTTTGGATTGGGCCGTTCAATTCGAATCCGTCACTCGAGAGTCGAGATCATCTTCGAATTCGAATTCGTTGCTCAGAATATGTGTACTCTATTCGAATGAATTGTCGCAGATTTAAATCTGACGGTCCCAATCTAAAACACAAAAATTAGATTACTTCACTGAATCTAAATTCAGCTGGCATCTGCATCGCTGCACGCAAAGCTATTTTTTTTCCTTTTTTTTTTTTCTACAATGGAAGTAATTTAATTAATTATATCCCTCTCGTTATGGCTAAATAAGCACAAGTTACATGAACTTAATTTCATCAAGCAGTTCTCAAACATAATTTCTAAATTTATTGGATTGATTTGAGTAATAAGTATCGGAATTTCAAACTCACGACTTCTCACATAAAACATATTGTATTTTTCACTGGACCAAAACTTAATTTTCATCAAAACTATTAATTTGTGTTTTGAATTAATCATAAGGAGCTCAGCCTAATAACTGAAAGAGTTCCATACAAAAATATAATTTAAACAAAAGTAAATGAGGAGGGATTCACTTACAATATTTCAAAGTTACATCTTACAACAATTTGATTTTGTAATTTTCAAAGTTCAAACAGTCGATTCAAACCGCTAAACATAATCTCTATATTAAAATGCGCTTGAAGCTCAAATTTTATATTTTTTTGAATATTTTGAATATTTATTAAGTATTTTACAAACCGTTGTTTTTAGATAATTCTAGACCATTGAAAAATAATAGTTTTGTCAAATACTTAATAAATAGTAAAAAAATTAAAAAAAATTAAAAAAATGTATAAAATTTGATCTCCAGATACATTTTAGTACAAATATCATGTTGAACGGTTTGAGTTGACTATTTGAACTTTAAAAATCGTAAAATCAAATTATTGTAAGATGCTGTAACTTTGAAATGTTGCAAGTGAATCCATCCTCAACATAAATACAAGTATACTACACAATCAAATTTAATATAATAGTCCCAACAGTTTTAGCCATCCAAGATATCTTCATCACATTACAAACACTCAAGGTCACTGTTAACTCATATTCAATAACAAAACAGCGAAATAATATGCGACAAAATTGACTATTATCTAATAAATCCAAATAATTAATAGAAAAATTTATATAAAAAAAATCTGTAATATTTTTTTATTTAGTACAAGATTATAATATGCGACAAAATCTTAAAGCAGTAGAAATATCAATAATCAAAGATATAATATGTTACATGTCATATTATGATGACAGTGACATTGACCTAATGAAATTCATATTTAAAATAGTAACGTTTCAACAGTAGAGCAGAGCTAGGGTGTAATGTGCTCACTAAGAAGGTTTGGTGAGCACAACTTTAAAAATATATCGGATCAGCTTTAAATGACAAATTCAAACCGTTAAAATTCATGTACTTTATGAGTGATGTAGATACATGTAAAATTTTAAAAGTTTCGAATTTATTTGCTACAATGTCAAGTGGTCAAATTAAATAATATTTTATAAGTTAATTTTATAAGTTGTTTTATATATTCATTTTCTCATTTTTTTGACCGATTAACTTTGTAACAAATTAATTCAAAACTTTCAAAATTTTGCATGTATATGCATCTCTCATGAAGTACATGAATTTCAACGGTTTGAATTTGTTATTTGAAACTGATCCAATATACCTTCGAAGTTGTGTTCATCAAACTCTCTTAATAAGCACACCACACCCTAATTTTGCTCTTCAACAGTATATCATAGTAACATCAAACTAAATCATAAATTTGTAATTCTTAATGTCCTTCCAATTCATATTTAATAATTAATCAAGGACTATTAATTATGATCATGGTGTTTTTACTTTGGGTCAATAGTCAATCAATAATGCGTTGTTATATAGACTTCATTCGTCGGCATCAACTGCTCATCTTGTCAGTGGTTGGTTTGCACTTTGCACTAGTACTTTTTTCTTATATATGATTCATACTCGATACAGAGTTTATCTATACAAAAAAAATAACCAATCACTATCATTACCGGTGGTTGATGTTGACAAAACCTAGACATAATTATTCTCCTGAGCAAAACATATTTTTACAAATTTTAAATGATTGGGTGAGTCTGCGAATTAATGATCTTTAAAAACATGATCAATTCAGTGTAATCTTAAATTTAAATTTAAAAGATTTCACAGCTGTCAGCCTGTCATTCGTTAAACTATATCCTTCAGAAATTTGGTCCTTCCGTTTTCTTTATATTTCTTAGGAGAGTTCAAATGCCTCTATTTTTTGTGTCTTCATTATGTCTTAATTTTTAAGAATTTTAATAATTCAAAATTTAAAACTTAAAAGTCAAAATAAAACCGTTGGATATGATCTACATCATTTTATATATACACGTGTAAAAAATTATGATATTTCAATTTTATTTTGATTGTCATCAAGAGATTGTAAAAAACGCACTAATGTGGATGGTTTCTAGACATTGATTTTTGGATCTATTGATTCACATAAAAACAAAATTGAAATGTAATGATTATTTATAAGCTTATAGAGAAAATAACACAGATCACATCTAACAGTTTTATTTTAACTTTTAAATTCTCAATTTTGAGTTATTAAAATTAAAAAAAATAGAAGTATAATGAAGGCACAAAAAATGGAGGCTTATAACAAAATTTTATTTTACTATAATTAATAATGTGATCAATTTGGTCTTTCTTCCGTCTATAAAAGAGCACGCAGGACGGTACACCAATCAGGGTCATTTTATACGAGATGGACAGAAATGGTGCTATCTGCCTATCTGAACCTTTTTCTTTTGTTTAGTGTAAAATTGCAAATTCCTCTCCTTTCTTTTTCAGTGTCGATGGTTATTATCTAGAGTGTTCATTGCATTTTAGTTTTTGCCTTCTTTTTTTTCAGATTTTTATTCTTCTCATTTTGTTTTTCTCTGTCTCGTTCTTCCTAATAATTTGAAATGTTGAAAGTAGTTAGGGTTTCAAAATCGCAATGGAAAGTAGTGAAAGCGATATTAAACAATTAAAATTGAACAGTTACAAATGATCGATCATGCAGCCTAAATTCCATTTGCGTTCATTTGAAATAAATAAAAATTCCTTCTCTGTACCTCTCATTATTGTTTATTTTGTCTGTTTTCTTTTTCCTACATTTGAAAGCAAATTAGGACAACAAAATACTCTCGTTGTAAAACTGTAGCTTTGTGTGCTCACCATGTTTCGCATGCAATTATTAACTTTTATTATGCATGAACAAAATAATCTTGTTATGGTTTGAGTAAAGATTACATTAAAACCGAATTGCCCCCATCAATTACAAATGGTCAATAATGGATTACGTTTGAGGATAGTGTTTTATTCATGTTAAATTTGGTCGGATTAAGTCTGGGTTATTTCGGATTCTGGTCAATTTTGGATTTTAAGTTATTTGAATTTAGGTTCTTTGACTTCTTCAGATTCAGCTTGTTTCAAATTTAAATCAGATCTAAAAGTATCTACGTCCCTCAAACCATTAGAGTTTCTAATATGATGTGGCAATTTTTAATTCAGTTTAAGGGATGTGAGAAAGTTTCTTATTTAGAAACTATACAATAAAGTTTATTATTAAGAAACTGTTTATAAACTCCATGCTGATTAAATGATTGGTTCAAATTATTTCTTTTTTTCTAATTCGTTGCTGACATGGCTTAATAGAAACTCTAAAATTAATTTCAGAGATAAGAGAGTTAGAAATTTTAGATACCTTAATTTCTAAAAAGTGGGTAACAGTTATTTAGAGATTCAGTTGAATTTCAGAAATATTATTATAGTTTCTAATATGATGTGACAGTTTCTAAGATATGAGAGAGTTTCTTATTTAGAAATTATGCAGTAAAGTTATTTATTAAGAAATTGTTTATAAATTTCATGCTGGTCAATTGATTAGTTCAAATTATTTCTTCTTTTTAATTTGTTGCTAATATAGTTTAATAGAAATTTTAATATTAATTTCAGAAATGTAAGAGTTGGAAGCTTTAAAGACTTTAATTTTTAAAAAGTAAAAGTTATTTAAAAGTTGATTTGAGTTACTGTAATGTTAATAGTCTAATTGGAATCAAATTGGCTTTTCTAATTTGAATCAATTTGACTTTTCAAACATCAGATATCAAGTTCCAATCGGAATTTGCCACCTATATTATTGAGCGAATATTTAGTCACTAGCATGTTGGCTAAACAAAATGATCATATTATGACATATCCTCCTTATGACCGCATATTGGTAATATCAATGTTTTAAAATGCAGTTTTGTTTATGCATGCGGAAGGTCACTGCATATCACACAAGTAATATGCGGATGCATATGCAAATTTTAATGCGGATTTATATATACGAATTTTAAAATAAAAATTCATGTATATATATATAGAGTTTGGCTAAATTGTTGCTGGCAGCAGTTCTGCCCAAGTGCTACCAGAGCTATATTTAGCTGTGTGATGTCCAAATAACAAATCCAAACTGTTAGATGTTTAATCTATATTATAATCTACTTGGAGACCAAATTTTACATTTTTTGGAATTTTTTTACTATTTATTAAGCTGGTTTGAAAACCGTTGTTTTCAGTAAATTTCTGCAGCATTGAAAACAGCGGTTTTCAAACCAGCTTAATAAATAGTAAAAAAATTCCAAAAAATGTAAAATTTGGTCTCCAAGTAGATTATAATATAGATTAAACATCTAACAGTTTGGATTTGTTGTTTGGACATCACACGGCTAAATATAGCCTCAGTAGCACTTGGGCAGAACTGTTGCTAGCAACAATTTATCCGGACTCTATATATATAGAGAGAGAGAGAGAGAGATGGGCTACGGTGAGTTGCGAAGTAAAACGTGTTTCTACTTCACGCCGTATTTTTATTTTGAAAGTCCAAACAACCGATCCGAACCGTTAGGTGTTTAATCCATATTGCAATGTTCTTGGAGACCAAATTTTACATTTTTTGGAAATTTTTTACTCTTTATTAAGCATTTTTTAAAATTGTTGTTTTGCTGTGAACAGTGAAAAACAGTAAAATTTTCTGGACCATCAGATCAGCGACTTTCAAAATTGCTTAATAAATAGTAAAAAAATTCCAAAAAAATGTAAAATTTGGTCTCCAAGCACATTTCAATATGGAGAATAAGATGAATGGTTTGGATCGACATTTTGAAATTTAAAATCACAAAATATGAGCGTGAAGTAAAATAGTCGCTTTACTTCGCAACTCACCGTAGCCCATCTCATATATATATATATATATATATATATAGAGGTAGGCTAATAAACAATTGATTATTCCTAGCCTCCCATGCAACCAAGTTGTTTTTCAATTTTTAAAGTCTAAATGATCAATCCAAACCGTTAGATGTGATCTCCATATTAAAATATACTAGGAGACCAAATTTTTCATTTTTTGAAACTTTTTTACTATTTATTAAGCCACTTTGAAAATTGCTGATCCAACGGTGGCTTAACCAAACAGTAAAATCAGAAGCTACCGTTGGATCAACAATTTTCAAATTGGCTTAATAATTAGTAAAAAAATTCCAAAAAATGTAAAATTTGATCTCCTAGCACATTTTAATATGGAGATCACATCTAACGGTTTGGATCGATTATTTGGATTTTAAAAATTGAAAAACAACTTGGTTGCACAGGAGGCTGGGAACAATCGATTGTTTATTAGCCTACCTCTATATATATATATATATTCATATTCATATATTTTCACATAACCAACATAAAAGTGTGCCTTATTGTATATAAAAAAATACAATAATTTGAAATTTGGGACGAGATAGTAAAACTCCATATAATACATATGAACTTTTAATTATATGCGCTGCATATTACGTTTTTAATCCGCATATCCTCATGTTAGAACTGCATATGCAGCCACATGGCGCATACTCAAAACTGCATAGAAGGGACTGCATGGTATTCTGAACACGTCTGCCAACTGCACAAACATATGCAGCCGCATATGCAGTCCATGCAGTCGCATTTTAGTTTACTTTCACAACCTGATGAAATATACCTTAAGACTCGGCCCAATTATTTTAGCCATTAGAGGCCTCAATTCTCAAATTGGGCCTAACGCTTGCTAAATTTTTAATTTGTTGCGACGAATTACGAGCGATCAGAGATACTCGGATTCTACGCTAAACACGTCCAATCACAAAATTTTATATTCTTCTGTCACGAATTAATTATACATGGCAAAGGGATAGCACTCTTCAGAGGAAATAAAAAAGACTAAGAAACTAAAGTTTTTTGCCAATATAAATATCATAGTTCAATACTCAAGATGGTTAACTGGCATGTATGTGATTTGGCTGTTATTATTCTAATATAATATTTTATTTAAAGGTTTGTATTTTTTTTTTTAATCCAAATCTAGAGATTATTTCAGATTTGAGTTATGAAGCTTATTTATGAACCTTCACAGATTCTGTCAATTATCAGATCTAACTAAAGAGCTGCCTAACTTACATGGAAATAAATCTAGTGTTATTCCAAAGGAAAAACAAGAACCTGTTTTTCTGATCCCAACCATTTAAATTTTTTCATGTAGGAATAACAGGTGAATAAAATCAGATGTATTTCCAACTTACTTAGAATAATACATTTGAGAACAAGAAGTGTAGTCCTGGTATTTGGACTGACAATGATGATAGGCTTTAATGAACTACAATTTTCAAAATTAAAATTTAAGGTAAATCTGCTGCAGATCAGATTTAATGTGACCGTTCATCAAGCTATGATAGAATTGGGCCTAAAACATGTGTGTTCTTGAGCTCATGAGGTGTTTGGTGAGCTTAACTTCAAAATCTATTAGATTAACTTTAAATAATAAATTCAAACTGTTGAAACTGATTTACTTCACGAACGATAAATTTAGATGTAAATTTTTTAGAATTTTGAATCAATTGTGTATAAAGTCAAGTGGTCAAAAAATGTTAAAAAATAAATGCACTAAAATAAATTTATAAACCTTATAGTTTTGACTGCCTGACTTTATACTAAGATAATTCGAAACTTAAAATCTTTACATATAAATTCATCACTTGTGAAGTAGATGGATTTCAACAGCTTTGATTTGTCATTTAAAACTAATATAATATATTTTGGAGTTAAGCTTACCAAACACCTTGTGAAAAAAATAAGTTTGTAAAACTTGTGAAAATACCTTAGACTGAATTGTCATTTCAGTTCTAAAAAAAAAAAGGTTCGGACCAAAATGACATTTCAATTCTCATGGTTTTTGTAAAAAAAAAAAGTAATCATGTTAGTTTCATAATTTTTTTTTAATTATGATTTATAAAAAAAGAATATCAAGCCTAAGGGCAGTTGGACATTAAAAAAAAAAAAAAAAAAAATCTTTGGTTATACTAATTGATTTTTGTACAAACTGTTGAAAGTCAATTTGAATCCAAACAGTTGCTTCAATATTATATCCTCATAAGTCATATCTATTTAGTATACTGTTTTTACATAATGTGGGTGTCTTCCTAGTTCCTTATATTAAGCAAAACACGTGCTTATTAAAGGGATGTCGTATTTTAAATATGTAGTTAGGGCACGGACGGGCCGGGTATACCCGGCAAGGGCAAGGGTATTGGCACGGGTATTACGGGTAGATGGATATCTCGGGTCGGATATTTTGGATATTTTTTTCAAAAATCATGTCCTACCTGTTTTATATCCATGCCTGTTGTACCCTTGAGGGGCAGGGTGGTCCGGTTCAGTCCGGGTTTTTTTTTCCTTTTTTTTTTTCTATTTTTGTTTTCTTTTTGTTTTCTATTTTTTTTCTTTTTTTTTCTTTTTTTTTTGGAACCAGGTGAGGGGAAAATCAAATTTTGGGTTTGAATTTGAATTAAAGTGGGTCGGATATAAGGGTACGTATAAGGGTAGACGGGTATCCGGGTAGGGTAAAGTCGGATACGGGTAAGGTTGGATACGAGTATGGTCAGTCTGGATAGAGTCGGGTATTTGCCAAAAAAACAGTGATCGGTCCGATTTTCGCCCATACTCGCGTACCTGTTTACCCAACCTATACCCAGGCTCGGGCACGAGTACCGTGGACATAGGATATGGACAGGCAGGGTAGGGTATACCCGACTGGAGTATAATTAATACACTAGTTAGGCAGGGGCGTTAATCAAGATTAAAAGGGAACCTCCGCAGTTAATTGTAATATTATTGTCCTTATCATTAATATACTTATCATCGTTATATAATAATTATTTTTCAATATCATTAATATCATTTTTATTATTATTATTATTATTATTATTATTATTTAATAATTAAAAAGAGCGAGGGTATGGTACTTTGCAAAGCATGGGTCAGTCCATGTTATAGATCCATATCTTTATTTTCAAAATACAAGTAGCTAATCTGAACCGTTCAACATGATCTCCATTGAAAAATGTACTTGGAGACAAAATTTTATATTTTAATTTTTTAAAATAAGTAGAAAATCACTTTATCTAACTAAACATTTTAAACCATTCAAAAGCAATTATTTTTACCTACAAAAGTAGTGTAAAAATATAAAATAATATATATAAAATTTGATATTCTAGTATATTTTCATATGAAAATGAATTGATTCTGATGTCATTTACAAATATTAAAAAAGAGTGCACCGTAGAACCTACTCCACTCAATACCTTAATTATGTTATTCCAGTTTTTTTTTTTTTTAATATTTGAGTTGGTATTATTCTAAGATAAGTACTTATTCACTTTTATACATCAAACTATATTCAAATTAATTTGAGCTCCTACTTTCGCAGTTTACCATTTTAACCCAAACCTATTGTCAAATTTGAACTCAGATTAATTCCAAGTCCATCAAGCTCATTTTGCACCAGCTTAATTATTGTAACCTCTTGTATTTATTTTCATTTTAAATATTTAACATGTGAAACAATTTATGTTCAACGATTATTTCATATTAATGTTTTGTTGATTTTATAATAAAATTTGGGGAAAAAAATATATCTATATCTAAAAAAAATTAACATATTATATGATGGTCATTCTCTAAATCAAATAGCATAATTATGTATCGAGTTTAAGCGGGTCCCAAAAAACAATTTCAAATTTAACCCCGAGCGAGTCAAAAGTATAATAAAACAAGCTGAGAAGGGACCCAAAAAAATGGTTTCAAAATAAGTATTCTATGCAGTTGAGAAGAGTCTTCATAATTGCCATCTTCATATTATAGAGAGAGCGATACAATCAAATCTTTAGAGATAATTGTTGTTCTATTTTTCGGTTGATTAGTCAAGTGGTACAAGAGATATATTTTTTATTTCATCTTTGCTCCATGCTCATTGAGCAATTTCTTGTTTTTCAACTCTTTTAATTGTATCTTATTTTTAATTTATTAATAAAATATAAGATTACATGTCACTTCAAGTTTTATCGCTGCTCTAATCTGCTAGTTGGTAATCATACTGTGGGCTGTTGATTCTGAGTTGTGTATAAGACACATTTATAGAGTCGTGACATATCCGTTTGACATGACATTGACATTTGTTTTCCAATAAAATTGAATAAAAATAATGTAATATGTATCTTTTGCTTTTAAGACTTTTGTAATTTTTGTTTTTCTTAGGGATAAGATTTAAAATGTAGAAATGGAGTTGGATGTGTTGTTTGTTATTGATTAGGGCAAGGTTTGTAAAGTTGTAATCATTAGTGAGAATATTTCACTTTTGTGAAAGAGAAAAATGTCAGTTTAAGACATTTTGTGTTCATATTTATAGATCTAAATCTTTGTTTTTTGTTTTTTTTTTTAGAACAGAAAACCTTCCTCTTCTCTTTTTCTCTTTATTTTTCTTTTTAAAAGCAGCAGAGAATGAAATGGACGTAGATTTTAACAGTGAAATTTTTGCTCAAAGCAGCGAAGAGGTGAGAGAAACTTTTGAAAATGACCACTTACTCTTTTAATAGATACTTCATTGATTGAGTATAATCAATTGATATATAATTCTTTATTTAATTAGCAGCCAATTCTTGTTGCTTTTTTTGGTGGAACAAAAAAGGTTGATGTGAGAAAACAAATTGCTGCTTTGAGTTGTGCAATATTTCTCTCTTTTTCGACCATGCACTTGCTATTCAATTCTCAAATCAAAGGTAATTTAATATACTTATCAATTTTATTTTAAAGGGGACATAACAAATTAAGATCAGTTTATCATCTCAATGTGACAACTTTTATTTTAAGAGGCCATCTGATATTTTACTTTATTTATTTACATATTATTTTATTTAATATATGGATATTGATGAGTCGGCAATTTTATTTGAACAAGAGACCGAAAAAATTGAAGTACTCAGTTTCAAGTATGATACTCACAAAGATTTACTCAATGATGTTAGAGCATTTTATTCGGTTGAAGGTTACACATTATCTATTTGTAGTTCAAAACTGAAAATTATGTGGTTTTACAATGTAATAGATGTGGTAAATATTGCGATGCACAGTGTATGCCTTTCGATGAAAGAGAAAAGACAACAAGACTTGTCGGATCAATTATCCTTTTAAAATTACGGAAGTATCGAAAAAACTTAATGCACTAACAATGAAGCCCCTCAAGCCAATGAAGTGGTGAATACAAATGAAGATCTTAATATGATATGAGAATAATGTTACTAATATGCTTAATTTAAATTAATTTTTTATTATTTTAAGTTTTATTGTTAGTATAATAATAATGTCTTGATCGGAAACTCTATTCGAATTTTGTGCTACCGTGGTATATTTTTTTAAGCTTTTAGTTTTTTTTTTTTTTAAGTTTTAAGGAATAATTGATTGTTATTTTTACGGTACTACGTTATATATTAAGTCTGTCTACTTCGTTTTTCGTTTATGAACATCTTTAGCTTTTATAACACTTCAATATATTAGTTAATAAAATTAGTTAGTTGTTAAATGGATTAACTATATTCTGACGTTTCTGATTGCATTTTCTAATTAATTTCTATTTATTAAATAGTTAACATTATGCAGTCTACTTTGAGATAAAGTATGAATTTATTTTGACAATTTAGTCTTTCACTTGTTTTGTTGGATCTTTAATTAGTTTAGTTTGTTATGAGCTTGTGATGACATTAAGTTTAATTTTATAGACTTTGAACTTTATAAGTGCTGTTATGAACTTGTAATGAAATTAGTTTCGTATGTTTTCACTTTTTAGTTTTCGTACTATCTCAAAATCATAGGTGCAGTTATGAAGTGTGTGCATATTACATGGCAGAATTTTTTTTTTTTACTTATAACATGAGTATTGAATTAATAATATAATTAAAATAATAAATATATAACAGCCGTATCGTATTTTCTATTTTTAAGAATTGCTGTATCGCCGTACCCGTGTCATATCTGACACGATACCCGTATCCATGCAACATAGATTTTGAGTGTCTGGAGGTGGAATTCGTATCCTCTGCATTAACAGAACGTTTGTAATAGATTTGGACCATCCGATTGAGTCCGCACTAATATTAAAAAGTCACGTGCGTCATAGACGTAGATCTAATTGATTATGATTCTGATCAGACAACTGAGATGTATTAAACTTAAAAGATTTTCTTTTGAGTTAATGCAAAGATGTGGACTCTTGGAGGTGGGGGTGTGGGGAAGCGTATCTTCTGTAGAGTTTTTCTGTGTAGAGCCTTTAATCTGGTTCATTCATTTCGGATTGAACAGAACATATTAGATCTTGCCCGAATTAAAAAAAAATTCAAAATTTGCGGAGCTTTTATCGGGTCCGTCTGATCCGAAACAAACGAATCAGATTAAAAGCTCCACACGGAAAAAGTCCGCAGAAGATACGCTTCTGGAAGTGTGGTTGGTGGAATTCAGATTCCTAAAGTGAGAAGTTTATATTTGAATTTTGTCTGTTCGATCAGAATTTATAAAAATATTAAAAAAAAAATTGAGTGAATTTTATTTCAAATCGGATCGACTCGAATTTTGATCAGACAGTTTGAATCCAAACTCAAAATTTTGAGTTACTTTAAGGATCCGGATCCGTGATTGGTGGAGGCGGTTATGGTGGTGGTTGGATCTAAACATTTTATATTAGCGTGCAAAATATCCGAATAAACGTGAATTGCGCTTGCCAGATGCCTAATTGATGTTCATCGTCAATTCGTCATCCACCTTTGCTCGCTCGTATATAACATTAACAGCAAAGGCCCATTTGTTCGCTAATTATTATAGAGTTAGACTAATATGATACTAGTGTTATATCAAATTAAATAATATTATATCTTAAATTTTTAGATCTGTTTTAAAATTCGTACAAAATGAAGTGCTTGAACAGTAAAAATGGATATTACGAATCTTAAAACAGATCTAAGGATTTAAGATGTGGCGTTATTTAGTTTGATATAACACTAGTATCATATTAGCTAACTCATTATTATATCATGTGGTGCTAAAGACACGTAAGTCAAGAACAGACAGCGACGAACTTAATTTTAAAATGCAGACTTAATTAATGGAGCCTCATAATTGTAACTCAAATAAAAATTTTAACTCCGGTTCTCAAGTAATTTAACATAAAAAAACTTTCAATATTATGTAACTTTCATTTCTAGCGCTAATATCTAAACATTTAAAGTTTGTTTATAACATTTTATAATGCTACTCGCAAACATTTAAATCTCTACTTACAAGCATTAAAATTTTAAATATGGATAGTTTTTAACTCCTAATTATTTTTGTTTTTAAACCAAAAAGAGAAATATTTATTTCACCCACTTTTTGTATTATTTCTCTAATCACTCTCATCCACTTTCCTAACGACGCGTGATTAATTTTGCGAATCTAAAAATACGAACATTTTTTATTCAATTTTATGTTTCAAATGAGATCCATGAATAATAACTTTCTAGTTATATTTGTGTCGTTTTACCACTTTAAATTTATGTGACTTTCATTTTTTTTTTTTGCTTCAAAATAATTTAAACATCTGTTTACAAGCCTTCAAATCTTTCATATAAACTTCATCTACAAGCATATAAACCTCATTAATAACATTTTAAATCTCTAAAATAAAACATATAAACCCCATGTACAAATAATTTAAATCTCAACAATAACACTTTAAAGCGTATAAACCTCAACAATAACACTGCATTTACAAACCTCATGCACAAAGCATATAAACCTCATAGCCTTGAAAATTTTAATGGTTGTAAACTGCGATTTAAAAACTTAAAAATTTAAAGTGCTCATGAGTTCAACTTTAAAAAAAATGACTTCAAATTACTCAAAAATATTTATTCATGAATCTTATTTGAAAGATAAAATCGAATATAAAACATTCGTATTTTTAGATTCGTAAAATTTATCATGAATTGTTGGAAAAATAAATTAGAATGATCAGAAGAAAAGAAATAAAAAAATAGTGGGTAAAAATAATCTTTCATTTTTTGGCTTGAAGACAAAAGTAGTTGAGAGTTAAAACTATATAGAAATGCTTTCAGATGGAGGTTTATATGCCTGCGAATAACATTTTAAAATGTATAAACATAGCTTTAAATGTTTAGATATTAGCACTGAAAATGAAAGTTAGACAATATTATAAAGTTTTTCTGTTAAACTACTTGGGGGACGGGTTCGAATATGATAATTCGGGAGACCAAAACATTTCTCTTAATTAATATTAGAAACATCTTTAAAAAAATATTAAGTTACGGAAGAGTGTGTCATTTTTACAATTCAAGAGTAGCTGTCGGCAGTATATATTATTATTACTATTTTAAATTCATTACTTTATATATAATGTTATAAACTTCGATGGTTAATTTGTTTTATAAAGTAATATTATTATATTTTTATCATAATTCTAAATAACTAGTTATATCTGCGTTATAAAATTTCCAAATTTTAAAATCTATAGCACTATTCAGGAGTGGATTCAAGATTTTCACTAGAATAGAAAAAAAAAATCAAATTCAAATAGTTAATTTAGATCGACCCCATAAACTAACTGCATACTAGATAAAAAATGATATAAAAACAATAAAAACAGTATCCTTTTACATATTTGAAAATAACAAAATTAGTATCCTTTTACATATTGAAAAACAACAACAAAATAAGACTAGATATTAGATACTCAAGTTGATAATGCGAGCTTTTTTCTATATCTCTTCGTATTTTTGTTAAAAGCAGGTTGCGCCTGAAAAAAATGAAGTACGATGCCAATGTGGCTTGTACTGAGCAACAATATGGGCTGAACCAGAAAAACAAAGGAAACTGAATTGTGCATTGGAAATTAGGTTTAGCAGGTATTGGATCCTAAAATAAGAAGAAAGAAGCATGAAAATGAAGCATCCAAATATCCAATACCTTGTGAAATGAAAAGAAGATAAAAAATGACATGAATAATGGAGAAATGGAGAAATGGAGGTGGCCATTTGACTTAAAAACAGAGACGAGTGTGGGAAGAGAATTTCTAGAGAGATTTAAGAAAGCCAGATTTAAAACGTGCTCCCTCAGACTTTCTAATGTCCTACTCTGATTTTCTCATGCTCATTAAATAGACCTTCTCCTCTCCCAAGATATGAAAACAAATTGTTTATGGACTCTTCAATTAAAGAAACAAATCTCGCAATTTTATTTTCTATGGTAAGACAAAGATTCAAAACTCAGTTCTTGTAAATTAGTTTTAAATTTTTAGAACAGAGTAACTGTTCTACTATGTACTTAAGCAGATTCACCTCTAATGCTATCAGCCACATTTCTTTTAATAGAGTTATAAATAGCTAACTATAATTGTTTTTATAGCTTTTCCGTGATAACGCAATAATCGTTATTTAAAAATTTGCATTTTATTATGAAGTTACCGATGTGAGATAGGAGACGTAGAAAAAGAGAAACTTTTCCTTTGAATGGTTTTTTTAAACAAAACTCTCACTAGTTATTCAAGCTACAAAATGTTTAAATTGTTAGAGGCAACAAAATATGCATACTGGGTAGATGGAGTTAACTTTCCAAATTAAATAGGTTAAATCATGCGTTGCGTGTTTGAAATTCATCTCGCTTTTTTTAAGATATTTCAAGTTAAAGACTAGACTTTATAAGCTAAATTATTTATTACTATAATAGAATTAATATTACATATGTACTAAACGAGAAGGGTTCAAGTCCATAGTTTTGTGCTTTAATTATGTTTCACGTGTTTACTTCATTTATAAAGTTTGAACAATTGATCTAAACTGCTCAACATGATCTTCATGATAAAATAAGCTTGGAGACCAAATTTTATATTTTTGAAATTTTTTTTACTATTTTGTTAGACAGGTACAAAATCATTTTTTTGAATGATTCATGATCTTCTGAAAATGACGATATTGTACCTATTTAAAACAATAATAAAAGGTTTCCAAAAGGTATGAAATTTAGTCTCTAAACATATTTTATTATGAAGATTATATTGAGTAGTTCAGTTCAATTGTTCAAATTTTAAAAAGCAAAAACAAAAATATAAAACATAATTAAAGCACAAAACCATAATGTATTTGAACACTTCTCATACTGAACATCAACGGACCACCCTCATACTAAACATCAACGGTCACAATCTTTTGAAAGATAACCAGGCAAGAACAACTGGCACTCTCAAGTCTCACCCTATTAGCTTGTAAAATACTAGGTAAGAAGTCTAATACTGAATATATTTTGAACGTGTTTGATGTTTTTCTATAATATTCTTTTGTGATGCTTTATTGTTTGGACCTCTAAACTATGAAGAAACTGCTCTACATGGAAACATTAAAATGTGTTATAACTTATAAGTTGATTTAAATAATTATACGTGCTTATAACTCATAACTTATAACCCTTCGTAAACTTCAACATTTAAGCCTCACAATGGATTTCACAAAGAATCCCAACATGCACTGAACGCAACAGCCAGCAGTGCTTCTCCGATTGGCTGGCAGAGACGGTACGGGCCCCGCCTGGGCCCGTACTTCATAGTTGTCTAGTTGACATACTCCTCCGTTTTCTTTTCGCGTCAGATCCCATGCAGCTGTCTAGTGTATAAACGAGAAACGACTTGTCTTTTATCAGCATCTTTTCTTAGATTAACTCGTTACATCTTTGGATACTTAACCGAGTCGCATAAAATCTTTAAGAATATCCTAAGGTGAAAATAGGAAGTTCAATTGATGCTCTCTTGTTCATCGAGATAAATACAGTATACACTGTACAGGACAAAAGGGAGAATTTCACGTATACCTCTAAAAAACTTCAAAATTACATATTTTCCTCTAAATTTTAAAATTACGTCTCTAAACTTTAAAAACTCATATATTTATCTGTTTTATTATTGTTTATATTAAAACTCATTCTAAATTAAAATACTCATTTTATTCTTATATCAAAAATATATAATGCCCCATTGAACTCAAATTTGAATCTGAATGATTCTTCTACTATTTGATGCCACATGCATCACAATAAGATATGTGTGTGTTCGCTTCAAGATTTGTACTGATCTAGTGCACACTATTTTAAAGCAATTTTGATCAACACACATTGCATTACGATATGTGCAAGTTTCTTCAATATTTGTGCATGTTCACTTCAAGATTCGTGCTGATATAGCTCGTACGGATCTTAAAGCAATTCAGACGGTAGATGAACACTTCAGATTCAAATTAGAGTGCGCGTTCTATACTTTTTAATTAAAAGATAAAACTGGTACTTTATAAATTTAGAATATGTTTTAATATAAAAGAAAATAAAAATAAAGAGTAAAGATATTATTCCTTTAACAGTTCTCTCTAACTAACTATCTTTATTCATATCCAAAAAAATAATGCGTCTATCTCACCCCACCTCACGCTATCTTCTCTAATCTTGTTCCCTTACACATCATCGCTCCTTCTCTTATCCAGTTGCGATCGCTGACCACAAGAGAGCATGGTGCACTGTCGAGGTCCGGTGATGAGAGCATGGTGTATCGTCTAGATCCTGCGAGAAGAGTGTGGTGCACTGTCGAGATCAGGCGAGGAGAGCGTGGTGCATCGTCGAGATCCGGTGTGATCTGGCATAATTTTACCTCGTCTCCGATGAGAACCGGCGGGGAGAGCATGGTACACCATCGGAGGAGGTCCATGCAGCCCAGCGAAGATTATTAGAGTGCAACATATGAATACTTCATTAGTTAGATATGCATACTTCATGTTGTTAGATATGAATACTTCATTTGTATAGATTCGCTGTAGTGGTCCCCAATATTGGCAAATGTCGCTTTCAGACGGTTGTGGTCCCCAATCCAGGCTGTCAGACGTTGTCAGCGGTCCCCTGGTCATTACCGGTCCCCAAGATTAATGGTCCCCTCCAATTTGTGTTTACATATGATGAATATTATAAATGATAAGTATGAATACTATACGTTTTGACAATGAATAAAATCACGTTAACCCTGCTTATTAGCGGTAGTTACCACGTGTGCATCAGTTAGTGGTCCCCATGTTGTACTTTTTTTTTGTCTTTTAACACAGGGGACAGATAGGGGACTGAATGAGGGGTACTATTAATCGTTCCAAAAAATAAAATGTATAAATATGTGTTTTTGAAGTTTTGAGAGGAAAATATGTAATTTTAAATTTTCAAGGGAGAAAATATGTAATTTTGAAGTTATTGAGGAATATACATGAAATCCGCCCCTCCCCCCATCACATCCTCTCCAATATCTAATATGAGAATCTTCTACAGTTACTAGATCTGGACCGTTCTTTTTAACTTGGCACGAAAAAAAAAGAAAACGATATTAGATTATTTATTCGCGACAAAGAATCTGGATCCATCTAGAGAACAGCAAGTGGGATCCACACCATCGACGTTTCCTCTTTGAGATAAACTTTATTTCTGCGAGGAGGTACAGATCACTTGTCTTCCCCAAGACTCCCCTGAGAACCTGCTCCAGTCCCAACCATAGACTATCGCTCCAAGTAATTCCTCTTGCTACTCCCCCATCTTACAAAACCAGATGCAACAGGGTAAGTTACCTCTCTCTCTCTCTCTCTCTCTCTCGCACACACCCATTCAGGTGTGGCATGTAGGAAAAAGTCGTCTTCAGTTAATTTTTTTTTTTTTTTTTTTTTTTGAAAAAATAGGCATAAACGCCCTTCCATTATATAAAAAGTCTTACAAAGTAGAGATCAAACAAGAAGGAAAAATGCAAATGCAAATCTACCCCTAAAAAACCAAAAATACCTGTCATAGGTGTCAGAATCACACCCAGCATCATAAACCAGATACTGAACTCTCTGACTGACTTATCAAAGAGCATTATCAAGATTTCAGCATTATTTAATCTCATCACAGACCAGGCATAAACTCAATTACCCCTAAACCTGTTATAGAACAACAAAAAGGCACTAACAGTTAGGCACCACACATGTGCCAGTATAGCAAAACAAGTAAACAAGGGCACTAACGTTAATTTGTTTTTATTGATTATTTGAACTTGTTAAGAGGTCCTTCCATTCCCTATTTTCATCAGAACCCTTTAATTAGTGAAAACTGATTTTGATGTAGTCGGCTAGTCAATACATTAATGATTAGAAGTGCACAGTGAAAATGATACGAACCATGTGCCTAGGGTATATTAACTTGAAACAATAATGGTACAATTTCAATGGAAAATATAATATTTGTGCTCTTTTATGGAACTGGGCTAAATTTATTTGGTTTAAATTGAGGACAATTAAAGCTTAATTAAAGCATATAACTTCAAATATTATAATAATACTCTTGATTATGGGTCAATTGTATTACTTAACTCTGCGGACTTTGTTTTTCTTAGTATTTACATATTTGGAAGTAATATTTGCCCACCATATTTAACTCTTGAGTCTTGATCATGGGATCTTTTTAGTTTTCTCGCTGTTTATATATTTGATTTTTGTTTCTCATGTATTCATTGAGTTATTGTGTGCGCTTTAAGATTATGATATAAATGAGCTAAGAAAGGAAGCGTTGACACGATGGCTGAAGCCGGCTGAAGTTCTCTTCATCTTGCAAAATTATGAGAGATATCAAATCGCTTCTGAGCCTCCTCAAAAACCACCAAGTATCTTTTTCAAACCTTTCTTTATGTATTTTTCCTTCATGTAAAGCTCAATCGGATGTATGTTGCTTCATGAAAACTGTTTTTGATACTCATGCAAGAATTGGAAATTCTATCCACGGTAGTCTCCATTATCTATTGCAAAAGATGCCCAGCCAGACCTCCTTTTTCATTTTTTTTATCTACATAATGAGAATGTATTTAGGAGAGTAGGCGTACCTGTGGTGTTTACCATGTGCTGCTAGGGTGTATCTGACTTTATTATGGCAGTCTTACTAATGATTAGTCTAGATTTTTGGCAATAAATGCATTTAGGAATGATAACTTCATATTAATTATGTTGGTAAAAAAAAGGTGGATCATTGTTCCTGTTCAATCGGAGGGTGCTTAGGTTTTTCCGCAAGGACGGCCATTCCTGGCGCAAAAAGAAAGACGGAAGAACTGTCGGTGAAGCTCATGAGCGGCTCAAGGTACTCTCTTATCTGGGAAAAAGTGTCATCTGGTATAGTGTAAGAAATGGATTGATAGACACATAACTTTGGGGCACATTAACACAATGTATTCAACTGATTTGTGGTAGTGCTACGGGCACGAGTCACTTTTTTTTGAGAAAAAAGCTGATCCTCTTTTGCCTTTTTTTAGCGAGTATGGTGTCTATAACATTGTGAGTAATCGAGGTCAATTTGAGTTACCTTGAGGACAAAGCTAAAGAGCATTAGTGAGGATTAGTTAGGTCTACATTTATTTGCCTCTTGAGTCATGACTGATTATTTTATGGATTTGTTGAAGGTCGGTAATGTAGAGGCTTTAAATTGCTATTATGCGCATGGAGACCGCAATCCTTATTTCCAGAGAAGAAGCTTTTGGATGCTGAATCCGTAAGTATACCCTGCAATAGATATTGCAATGATTATCACTAATTATACCTTGAGAAAAGTATCATCTTTGTTTTTACGCTTGAAACAATATGTCCTGTTTTTGCAGGGCCTATGAGCATATTGTACTTGTTCACTACTTAGAAGTTTCCGAGGTTTCTTTCCCTATACACTCCTATATTGTTTTTGGCCTTTTTTCCTTCTGTTAATATCTTGAGATTCTTATCTGACTCTTTGAAGGAAATATCAGCGAATAGTCTCTATTCCTTGCTTCTCTTCATATGCCTTTTTTTTTGTTTTGGCACTAGCATCCATCACTGACCTTGTTTTTATTTTTGTGAAGCTTTATTAATTGTGGGTGATTTTGGCATATGCACTAGAACCCTAGATTTAGTTTCTTCAAGGAACTTGAAATGAAATTCTATAATTGTACTTTAGGGGAGGTACATCTCATTACAAGCATCAAACTTCTCAGCTGAGACTTCAGCAGTCAACTCAAGCAAGTGCCAGTCAACCAGCAACTCAAATGTCAGCAATCCGAGTTATAACAGTACTTATGCTGAAGAAGTCAGCTCAACACAAAACCCTAACAAAAAGGATGATACACAGCCTGAGTTTGACAAAGCACTAAGACAGCTGGAAGTGCAGCTGAGCCTAGAAGATGTTGATGATTACATTTACCTGGAAGAGAACTTGCCAGAAAGTGCCCCAGTGAATGCCAATTTTCATAATTTTGTTGACGATTCAGTTGAAATACTAGGTACTTATATTCTTCTATTAGATATTGCACAATGGATGTCTTTTCACTATCATCCCCCTGAAATTTAATGTTCTCATAGTTTGGTCCATCAGAAAAGGGGCCAAAAGGTATATATCTTTTTTTCTTTTAAAATAGAAAAGGCTTACATCTTATCTACTAAATAAAAATTCACTTGGGATTGTTTTCTTTTGAAATAGAAAATTACATTTACAATAATAAGATGGCATATGAATTAAGGACTTATTTGCAAACAGTATGACTGAAATCTGAAGAGTCTAATTTTGAAACTTGCTTCTAATACAATAAGGACAATAATTCCAATATCCTTCTGGTATTGACCGGAACCAGTCAGGAGAAACAGGACCAGCCAGACCACTGTGACACCATACCATGAAGGCATGGACTGAAAGTTTTCTTCAATGAATTTCTTGAGAAATAAAGAAAAATCCAAATTTTAATTTGCACAAGTTATACTTAGGCGAAAATGCTGTGGACCAAAGCCTGGTACAAGGACTGCAGCTCGGCCTTGAAACAAATGAATCTCCTTCATGGAAAGACATGTTTGAGCAAACCTCTGTACCTTCTGGTATTCATATGGCCGCAACCTCAACTTCACTTGACAAGTCTATGGTACCCAACTTATCCCAATTTACTGAACTAATAGCACAATATTTATTATGATTATGTCCATCATTCCTTGTCTAAGTAAGGGACATACCTTGTTCTATTTTTAATATGCATGAACTTGTATGGTATCAACAGCTGGATCGACCAAGTAGCACTTCTCTGTCATTGATTTTCTGGGCTTGTTTATGTTCAATTGCACATTTGAGCGTAATATGAGGGTTAATTTCGGTATTTTAAATTATCTTGAGCACCAGTTGGATTGCTATAGTAATAATGATATATATATATATATATATATAGAGAGAGAGAGAGAGAGAGAGATGGGCTATGGTGAGTTGTGAAGTAAAGATCTTGTTTTACTTCATGCTCATATCTTCATTTTGAAAGACCAAATAGACGATTCGAATCGCTCAACAAGATATCCATATTGAAATGTGCTTGGAGACTAAATTTTACATTTTTTGGAAAAATTTTAGATAGGTAGAAAACCGCTGTTTTTGGACGGATTCTGGACTGGAAAAATAGTGATTTTGAAATATTCTAAAAAGTTAGTAAACAATTTTCAAAAAAATGTTAAATTTGGTCTCCTGTTACATTTCAATATGGAGATCATGTTGAGCAATTCAGATCGTTTCTTTGAAATTTCAAATATAGAAAATATGGGCTTGAAGTAAGACAAGACCCTTACTTCGCAACTCACCATAACCCAACTCTGGCTCTCTCTCTCTCTCTATATATATATATATCTATATATAGAGAGAGATGGGCTATGGTGCATTGCAATGCATAGTCTATGGTGTGCATTGGACCATATATCACCGATTCAAAGTCCAAATGACCGATCCAAGCTGTTCATCTTATTCTCCATATTAATGTGCTTGGAGACCAAATTTTACATTTTTTGGAATTTTTTTACTATTTTTTTAGATTTATTGAAAATCTGGGTGAACAGTAAAAATCTGGACCACCGGATCAGCGATTTTCAAAGTGGCTTAATAAATAGTAAAAAAATTCCAAAAAAATGTAAAATTTGGTCTCCAGGCACATATTAATATGGAGAACAAGATGAACGGTTTAGATCGGTCATTTGGACTTTGAATCGGTGATTTATGGTCCAATGCACACCATAGCCTATGCATTGCAATGCACCATAGCCCATCTCTCTATATATATACCTATATAGAATATTTTTTATGTAATTGTAAGCATTAACTCTATTTTAAATTGGCTAAACTGGTCCAATTGAGGATCCCAGTCCAGTGAGGCTGACTTGATGATTCGAAATTACATTTAGTAGAAGTGGCAATTGGCAGGCCAGTCCTTTTTCAGATTTTGAGTTTACCTGATTTGCATTATTTTGAATTTTCAAAATTTATCAGCTCATTGTCTGTCCAAGGTTTTTGGCGATGGTCATGACATGTATGTGTTTGGCATTCCTTTGTGCCAGTTCAGAACTTTCCAGCTCTAGGTACAGGCATATAGGTTTACTTTGAGAACCTGGATGATTCTGGCTTCAGTCAGGTCAAGTTTTCATTGAGTTTGCTTTCCAAGGTCCTCAGTCATATTCAGGTTGTTTGACTTTTTCTCAAGTTTGAGTCTGGTTCCGATTTGCAAGATTCCTTCGAATCAGGTCAGATTTTACAAGGTTGACCTTTTAAAAATAATTTAAGTGTCGTAATGCACCTTTAATTGAACAGGCAAGTGTGCAGGGATGGCAAAGCACAAATACCGTGCCTCTTTCTTCTGACAGCCACCAAACAGATGAGGCCGAGCTTCGTCGCCGTTTGTCAGCCACCCGTCGGTTCCTTCTGGGGTCCGACTCAATTGATTCACCATCCTATAACAGTGACAAAACCCTAACTGAAAACCAAGTCCTGCTCAGGAAATTCTCTAGCAACGAATGGATGCAGGACCTGAAACTGAACATTGATGAGGACAAAAAGGGAAATATCTCATCCCCTTCTTGGTTTGACCACAGTCAGTTTATCGAACCCCACCAGGGGGTGGAGATGGGCCTGACATTAGCCCAGAGGCAACTATTTAGTATTCGCGAGATTTCTCCTGAATGGGCATATTCATCAAGTACAAAGGTATGTTAATGTAAAATGGTCTACACTAGGAATGATACCATATTGATATTGTAGTGAACCAGTTTATTTGTCCCTGAACTACAAAAATTATTGATATAGGTGGTAATGGTTTGGTCAATTGGTTACTGTTATCACTTCATTATTGCTCTTCTTGGTTTTTCCTTGTGTAATTACAAAGTTCTGCGATCATGCAATTTTTGGTCAAACTGCGGAGACTGACATTTGATAAAAGGCTTTTTGTGCACAATTGTGAGTTGAAGTGAGGCTGAACTGGGTTAAATCAGCACATGATTGCACAGTTAAGAGCTTTTCAGACTCAAGTGTACAAGTGCTTAACTGACACTTTACTGAAATAGTCTGATATATGATACTATATACTGGACCAGTAAGTGGTGCTCCACTGGCTGTAATAACAACAATTGCCAAAACTATAAACATCCATTTTCTATGTTCCTGTTGTAGCAACTAGATTAATAGGTTGCATGCCATGCAGGTTATAATAATTGGATACTTCTTGTGCAATCCATCTGACCAGCCTCTAGCTGCAATGTTTGGTGACATAGAAGTACCAGTAGACATAATTCAGGAAGGAGTTCTGCGCTGCTATACTCCTCCCAAACTTGGCCCTGGGAAGGTTAATCTCTGCATTACTTCCTGGAATCGACAATCCTGCTCTGAAGTGAGGGATTTTGAAATACGGGAAAATCAAATGCCATTTGCTAACCCTCAAATGGCACCACCAGTTGCAAACAATACTAAAACAAACGAAGAGCTGTCACTTCTCTCAAGATTTGCACAACTGCTCTTTGGGAAAACAAATGTTGATGATAGTTTGTTTGGCGAAGTCGACTGGATTATAGAGGAATTGCTGAAGGAGAAATTTCAGGGTTGGTTGGAAATGAGAATGACACGTAGAGATGATGAGACAGGCTCTGCACTTACAAAGCAAGAGCAAGGTGTGATACATTGCGTGTCAGGATTAGGTTATGAGTGGGCCCTTTATCCGATTCTTGGAGCGGGTGTTGGTATAAATTTTCGTGACTCAAAGGGCTGGACAGCTCTCCATTGGGCTGCTTATTTTGGGAGGTGACCTAATTTTTCCTTTTATTTGTAGATATTTCTCACACTATCAGTTTAACTTTGTTGTTAATAGCAAATTTAAACATAGGTATTGGGGTGGAACTCCATATTTAAATTTTTTTATTTTGATAATTTGCATTGATTTTTATATTTTAAAAAAAAAAGATTTTGCCATATACGTCTATTTGACCCCCCGCCCCCCCCAGACTTATAAAATAAAAAGTAGTATTAAATTACTTACTACACAATTCTCAATTAGTAAATGGTTGATCCCCATTTAAAAAATTTCTACTACAGTCCCTGTTTTTGTATAAGATATTAGCAAAGAAAAACACATTGTGTTACTGATAATGACATTTAATCTTATGAAGATATAGAGTTTCATAATGATAGCAACACACAGTAATACTTCTACCTTCTATATATGCATTCCATATATTGTTTCTGTATTGTTGTGAGATAAGCACAGCAAATTCCATGTAGACTCGTTATTATAAACAATAGGAGGATGCTAGTGCCATAAGTTATCATCATATCTCTTTTGTGTTAATACTTCAAAATTTAAAAACCCAAACAATCGAAACCATTGATCTCATTCTTCTTTATGGGCTATAAATTTATAACCATTAGAGTCAATTTTACAGAAGATGAATGGTTGATAACATGAACTGGAACAAGTTGACTGTAGTAGACAAATTTTAGTGTATCTAACTTGATCCTTTTGATCTTATAGCAAAGGAGCTCAAAATTTTAGCAAATTTAACGTAGATGCGTAGCTTGTAAAGAAGAATAAGACCAACTATTCGCATTTGTCAGCAGAATTTTGAATTTTGAATTTTGAATTATTAATGCTTAAAAGTTAATTATGGGAATTTGGGGCATAAAAAGTTGTGATCCCAGAATCATCCTCTACAAGTAAATGCTACCTTATAGAAAACTTATGGATTGCAAAAAAAATTATATGGGGTAGTGGTAGCAAGGACAATTCATTTTCAGTTAGTTTGAGCTGACCAGTGAAAGTTGCAGTGTTCGGTTTTGAATATATATTCTACTGATGTCACAAGCGTGGCATAAAACCAGTCTTAATTTCAAGGCTAACCGTAATTAACACCATAGAAATCTAAGACAACAACATTGAAAAACTAATTTTTTATTCATTTTTTTTTTAATTCAGGGAAAAAATGGTCGCAGCACTGCTCGCAAAAGGTGCCTCTGCAACTGTGGTAACAGATCCGACCCCACAAGACCCATTAGGAAAAACACCTGGTTTCCTTGCCTCATTGAAGGGACACACAGGTCTCGCGGCCTATCTGTCAGAGGTGGCTCTGACAACACACCTCTCATCTCTCACCGTAGAGGAGACTGAGATGTCAAAGGGGTCTGCTGAGCTGGAGGCGGAGCAGGCTGTGGAAAACATAGCACAAAAAACCATCCAATCACGTGGTGCCACCGAGGATGAATTATCACTGAAGGATTCTCTAGCAGCTGTCAGAAATGCCTCACAGGCAGCTGCGCGGATCCAGGGTGCATTCCGTGCGTTCTCTTTTAGGTATGCTGCTTGAATTAATTGTACAAATTAAACCAGATATATCAAAACTAATAATCCATTTTTTTTTTTATTTTGGATGGTTGGTTGGCGATTGCCAACAGAATTTCTTTGAAAAGAAAGAAAGTATTACACAAATATTTCAAGCAATTGGAATGAAAACCAAATGAGAAAGAAATGAAAAGAAGCAAATTGTATATCATACAAATTATTTGGTTGTAGAAAAGATTCAACAATTATCCATCCATTTGTGTGCTTCTAGCTCAGCATTCTTTTGAAAAAATTTCTCCGATTTCTCTTCTTCCACGAGACCCAACAGCCAGCAACCCATATGGAGTCCCATTGTCAAATCAATTGATTTCATATTTTTATATAGATGGAAATAACTCAAAAAAGAATGTGATATAATTCAGAGATTGTAACTATGGCAGAAATAAGGCTCTGGAGCTATACCCCGATCTTCGCCAGTCCAGGCACCGGGGGATACATTCCAAGTTGGGCCTTGAAAGTTGAAACATATTAAGTGATAAAGAGTAGCCAATAAGGGAAAGTAAACCAATTGGTAGGCACCCAGGTTCAGGTCCATAAGCAGTGACAATCGCCGACTCAAGGTCGACCCATACTGGCCTTCTTAGGTTAAACCACCGGGTCTACTCTTTGCTTGAGGTGCAGTTAGTCCAAATGGAACGGTTGAAGTATAATCAAGCGCAACTGAGTTTCAATGACACCCAGTTTAATCCAATTTGGCCATTATGAACCCGCGTTGTGCAATTGTCCCTTGAAATAGTTGAACTAATTCTCAATTTTTTAGTTATTTGACCTTAGACAAACAAATCAAGGAAGGAAAAACATAAATAAATAAAATACAATAAAATAAAGAAAAAGAAAAACAGGGCTCAATTAGATCAAACCAATCTGCGGCCTAATGCTGTATCTTAAATTCAACAAGGTAAAATGAGATTTTAATTCATACACTTTTTTACTCCAGAAAGAGACATCAAAATTCAATTTTAAGAGAAGTTGATGAATATGGAATGACACGAGAAGACTTAAATGAGATCTCGAATGCATCAAAGATACACGGGCCCTATGGTCCGAAGCACAACCGAGATAAAGCTGCTCTCTCTATCCAAAAGAAATATCGGGGATGGAAAGGTCGTAAGAACTTTTTAACTGTTCGCCAACACATTGTCAAACTTCAGGTATTGATTCGTTTTAATTTAAGTTTTTGAAATACTAGATGCTGTTAGAATCTTCCAATCTGATGTGATATCTCTATACTATGTCAACTTTATTGTACCTTCTGCTGTACTATTATCGAGTATTTTGTAGGATCCAAGCCTTACTCTGTGTCTTAAAATTAGCATTTAAATGTGTACTGATATTGCTGCAGTTAACAATACTATCAAACAGTCCCAACTCACTAGTTCTGTTCCTGCCTTTGTGCATTAGTTTTAGCTCATCTCTGTCACTTTTTTTCGGAAAAATTCTATGTGCCTTTGGATTAGTAAACATATAGTCTGCCCTATCCGTTACATTCTGTACTGTGTAGTGCCCCCTAGTACCAAAAGCTAAAAGTCAGTGTCAAATTGTCATAGGCTCTTGTAAGAGGTCATCAAGCAAGAAGAAAGTACCGGGAGCTCATCTGGACAGTTAGCATGGTGGAGAAGGCAGTGCTTAGGTGGCGCCGAAAGGGAGTGGGTCTACGTGGGTTTCGGGCCGACCCAATCAACCCACCCCAGGTGCCCGAAGCAGCAGTAGTGCTAGAAGAGGAAGACGAAGAGGAAGAGGAGGATATAGCCAAAGTTTTTAGGAAGCAAAAGATCGAAGCCCTTGAGGAAGCTGTGTCAAGGGTTCTTTCCATGGTCGAGTCTCCAGATGCCAGACAGCAGTATCGGCGCATGATTGAAAGATACCGTGAAGCTAAGGTATATCATATATTTGTGATTTGAGCCCCTGAAAATTTTGGAATTGCGAGAAAGGGGAGATAGCAGAATTGGTTAGAAAAATGTCCTAGAGTTGTTATACCCAAAAATCGAGAGTTCGATTCCCCCTCACGAACCTTGATAACTACTACCAAGTTTTAACAAAAAGAAAATTTTGGAATTGCATGTTGTTCATAGTTTTACTTACCATCTTCAATTTTGGTGCCAATTAATCAGGTTTAGAATCACCCAAAAACATGTAAGAAGGTAGATCTGCTATAAAACTTCTCCTTAAAATAAACAGATAGACTAGTAGTAATACTAAATGGGTGATGGATAACTGCTATAAAATTTTCAATTCAATGTATTTGCATCTACCGTCCAACCTGCTAATATTTCATGCATAGTAACTAATTATGGAATTGAAAACTGGTAGGCGGAGATGAGTAACGCAGAGGAAGCAACCTCGAGGGAAAGATGTGATATTGATATCACTGATCTTGATGCTTTTATGTATTATTAAGCTTCAAAATGTAAAATAATGGAATTAAGGTTGTACAGTCATAGATGTATCATGGTTAAGATTTGCTCTACTAGTGCATTGCAATATGCTGTTGTTGCCTTGAACTCTTAATGCTTCAGCTTGTTAAAAGAGAAGTTACTGTACAGTATATATATGATGTAATCCTAGTTTTCATATTTCGATAACCTAATTATAAGGATAGATAAAAGTAATTATGTTGTTTTAACTAAATTCAGGTTTAAGTATATAGAAACAGAGTTGTGATATAAATTCCAAATATGCTTCAATGGCGTAATCTTCTCTGGAATATTAAAGGCGGGGGAGCATGAATAAGAACGAATATCTTTTATTTGTTTTCATCTGTGTTTCATTTTTAGAATTGGGTGCAACTGCGAGAATGCTCAATTTCTTATGCGACGATATCATATATCGGGCATAAATTAGGGGTGGCAAAAAAAACCTCGTGACTCCTGACGGACTCGCTTGTTAACATCATTTGTTAAGGTATTAACGAGTCAATTCATCATCACTAGTTCGGTTTAAAATTAACGAGTTCAAGTTGAGATCTAGCTTGCTCGTCAGCTCAATTAAACATTAATTTGTAAATTTGTGTGCATTAAATACTATCTAGTTTGGTTCAGTTCAATCCAATTTGGTTCAACTCAATCTAAATTTTTTGTAAAATTCATTTTCTTGTAGACCAAGCAAACCAGCTCGTCAGCTTGCAAGCTAGTTTAGACTAATTTGTTACGATTTCAAGTTGAGGTTTTAGTTCAAATGTCATAGGTTCAGTTCATTTGACTATAACTCAATTCAGAATTAACAAGCTGAGTTAGAATCTAGTTCGTTGCCGCCCCTAACAGTTTAAAAAGATAAATATAAAATATTATATGGTAAATAATAGAAATATATTGAAATGTTAAGCATCCTGACAGAGAGATTTGCACGTATGCGCAGGAAATGCGGAGATGAGCATTATTTATATCCCCTTTTTCTCGATATTATTTATTTATTTATTTTTCTATTGATATAAAAATGCTCCAAATGTTCTATCAATAGTCCACAAGACCATGTCCATCCCAACGAAGCATGCAAACGGTACGTGGGGGCGGTGGGGCCGACACTGACGTCCCCCTGAGCGAACACGTATCCTCTGCATTAACTTGGAAGAGAATTTTTGAGTTATTGCATTTCGAACCGTCTGATTTTAACACAGGAGCCCTTTACTATTAGTGAGATCTGATCCGCACGAATTTTAAAGTATATTGGATGGTCCAGATGCATTAAGTCAAAAGATTGCCTTTTGAGTTTATATGCAGAGGATACGAATTCCCCATGAGCTGCCACGGTATGGGAGTCCGTATCCTCTGAGATATCTCAACTTTTGCATGACCTACGTGTCCGGTGCCTATTCGGTGGTGATGTAGGGGGTCAGTATTTTGTGTGCTTTGAGATTTGTGCAGAACGTCCTTAAACGGTTGGGATTTTCCATAAAATCACGCAAAGTTTGAGATATCTCAGAGGATATGAATTCACGGTATGGAACCACAATTCGAGCGGTTCCAGTGTTGTGATAACTAGAGATTCTTCCAGCATGGGATCAATTATAATTGAGTCCAATAATAGGTTTTTTCCAAAATTAAAAGCCGAGAATTTTTCTCGTTGTGCTTGCAGTCAAAATGGAGAAGGAAGATGGATCTACAGAGAGGAGAAAGATGGAGATGGTGCGAGACACCTTGCAACAATTCATGGAGGAAAGAAAAGAAAACAGCGCAAATGGAAATAAAGAGTCTGAAATGGAGGAAGACCTTCTCCTTTCTAGATTGCTCTCTAAGGTACCATACTGGTATTCAACCATTTATCTCTTTCACTTTTTCTATTTTCTAATATAGAGAAATATATAATACCTCCTTACTGATTGATTGGTATTGATCTTCCAAAAAAGTCGGGTTACTCGAGAGGACCACTTTTTAATTGCACAATTGATGGTATATTGAAGCAAAATTGGTTTAAGTTGACACTTAATCATGCAAGAGTTGACAGTAAGTTTATACTTTGTTAAGTTCCTTTTGGTATTTAGGAAGAAATTATGCTTCAATTACCCCCAACCTACCTATTATTGTTTTTTGTTGATATATATATTAATATACCATGCAGTTGGATTCAGTGGAAACCACTTCTGAATTAAATGATTCGGCACTAGCAATTCCAGTCAATAAACATGAAAAGTGCTCAGATCCTACAAGCAGTGAGAACAAAAAGGAAGACGAAACAGATTTTAAGGAGATAGCAAAAGATCTAAAGATAATAAAGAAGCAAAATCGCATTACGCACAACCTCCTCTCAGCACTGATAGTAGTTACAATGATTTGGCAGTTCGGTGAGGTTTCTGTCATCCTTGCGGTGAGACAAAAAATCACCAACCCAGTAAGATCTATAGGGGAGATGATTAAAAGTGCTTTCACAAGGAAAGGGAAGGAATCGTTGATTGAAAGCCCAGCATATCCTCCAACGATTGGAGTACCCGAACCTAATGGAAGTTTTCCTTTGTTGATAACTAAATGACACAAGACTGTGAAACTGGTTTTATGAATTTTGTCTTTCTCTTGCTTTTTTTCAGAGGTTTCAGTGACAATTACTTGACTGAAACAGTGAAATGAAGTCATGAAGAAAAGCCAACTGTCTTATTTGTAAATTTGGAATTTTTTTTTTCTGTTACATGTTTTCGTATCTCTTGGCTCCAGTCTTCCCTGACAAAGATCTGGTATAAATGAGAATTCTTTGTACGAGAAAATGCAACAGGATGACAACAGAGCTTTTAATTTTAGCCAATTTTGGTTGTTTCTTGTATTAAGAAACCAGTTGTGTGTGCTCAAATAGATTCATTTATTAGTGACCTTGGTAAAAGTCTGGAGCTAGTGCTTTTTCCCCATAATTATTATGTCAACATCTCTATTTCGGTATTCGAAGTACACCAATAGGATTTTCGAGTGTTGACAAATACATATAGTACAAAAGCATCACTATTTACGATAATCAAGGAACCAATTTGGATCCTGAATTATGGAGACGAGATAAGGACGCAATCTTTTTTTAGTTTTTGTTTGTTTTGCCTTTCTTTAGCCTTGATATTTGTTCTTTCAAAATTTCTTAGTTCGGTTAAAATTGACCGTAGGTTCAGAGACTGATAGAGTCAGGCAAGATCAGAGGTGTTTTAGTTAACGATTCAGTCTAAATTATTGGTTCGGTCTGAGTTAGATCTTAGTTCAATTTGTGCCATCTCGAGCTGGCTTGCTGGATCTTGTTGAATCTTATTTTAAGAAAAAAATAAATTCTAAAAACTTTTTAAATCGAGCTAAATCAAACTAGATAATATAAAATACGCACAAATTCATACAAATTCATAAATTAATACCTAACTGAGTTAGTTTGCGATTTGGTGAGTAATATAAATCTCAATTTGAACTCGTTAATTCTGAACTCATTAACAACTCAGTCCAATAACGAGCAAGCTATAACTATTAGTAAACGAGTCAAGTGCAAGTTACAATTGAGCGTTTTTTGCTACCCTAATATAAATGTAACATTCACGCACCAATAATGTCCGAGTGTGACTTGTACATGTAAAGCATTTTATCCCATAAAAGGGAAAACAAAAACAAGCAATGAATTTTAAACAAAAAACACCCGCGTTTTCATGTGCCAAAAACGATACTTTCATTCATTTTGCCAGTGCGGATTGTTTTATGTTCCGATACCATACACAACAAAGGGCGATACTTTTTTAATCATACATTTGAGTGCTTCACTAGTGAGTACATGTAAGCTAAACTAATGTTACTAATTTAATGTAACAGGCTTGTTAAGTACATACTCAAATTTCAATCATTGTTTAATGGTAAAACATTCTGCATTGTAGCACTTCTTATTATAAGTTAATCATTGTCAATGAATTCCAGCTCAAAGAAAATTTGGACAAGAAAAAAATAAATTGCTCAACAACCAAAGTAATTGACCTAATTAAGAAATCACATATCAAGTAGAATAACATGAAACAGTTGTAAATTGGGTCTAATTAATAGACCAAAATTTCAAAATCCATAGACATAATGAATGGCCACAGGCAACAAGAACCAAGGTTTAACCAAATGCCCCTCACCAGTTCCAAGAGTTCTCACAACCATTTTTAATACCCAAATTGCCCTTAATAAAAAGCATAAACAAGCACCTTCACGAAGAAGAGAAACGACCAAAGCATGAAGAAGATCTATCTGAGGCTCCAATAAAAGCCAAACACCAAATAAAGAAAGAAACAGACCCCCACAATAGCACACTGCTAGTGCCTTACATATAATTTCATGATCAAGCATAATTGAGACGGAATATATCATTCTGCACATAAAAGCTCCCCTGAGGTGTGGGCATCAGGTGAAACATCTGTTGACAACATAGCAAAAAAGCAGTAGAAAATAAGGGATTAATATAACTGAATTTATATTTTGCACGATTGCATAAATAAAAGTTAAGATGCAGTATCAGGTTAATTGCTGAGGTCCTGAAAAATATTTGGAATGCAGTACTAAATACCAAACCAAAACTGTACATGTTACCTCAGGTTAGAACACAGAGAAACATGGAATCATCAACAGAATCAAGAAAGCTCAAAATATAATTATTTATGCAAAAAACACTATTGAATATGAGAACATTTACACAAGTAGAACTAGGGTGTTCCTAAGTTCACCCAGCCTCTTTGTGAACTCAACTCTAAAAATCTATTGGATTGACTTCAAATGATGAATCCGAACCGTTGAAACCCGTCTACCTTACAAGTGAATGTAAGTGACGCGATTAAATACAAAAAATTTAAAATTCTGAATTAATTTTGTAAAAAGTACTAAAAAAAACATTCAAAAAATGAATGCATTAAAATTAATTTATGAACCTTCTAATTTTGACCGCTTGACTCTATGCTAATCGAAAGTTTAAAATTTTTGCATGTAGACGCATCACTCATAAGATAGATGAATTTCAAAGGTTCGGATTCGTCATTTAAAGTCAATCCGATAGTTTTCAAGTTGAGTTCACAAAGAGGCTTGGTGAACTTAGGAACACCCTAGTTCTACTTCATTTACATTGGTTAGTATTGCTTAAGAAACCACCCTCCTTGTAACAGATGAAAAAAAATTAATGGAGACTGAAAGAGATTATTATATATCCAGCATTTCTAAGTCACATATAGAATACAAATTACTGAATCACAAAAGAGAACCCCCACATGCTCTAAAATCTGGTATAAAAGGAACTACTGATCTAAGCAGATATCCCTGTCTAACATTACCTTAATAATAGATTGCAAAAATGAAGAAATATGCGAAACCCTAGACCTCAAGAAAAAAAAAAACACAGATAACAAGAAAATATAAATATATCCTGCAGAGAAACATGACAAAGGACAGATCTCTAAACACAACCTAAAACTAGATGGCAAATGCACAAAACTCGAGAGATCTTTCTCAATAAAAGTCTAGGACGCATAAAAGATCAATTGATCACCAGTTACACCACACTGCACGGGTAGGCATGATATTTCGTAAAACACCACAATTTAAATCTACCAAATATCTATAAACAAATCTGAAAGAAAACCTCAAAGTACCTGACTGAACTTGAGGGCGTGCTCCTCGCCAGCGAGTCGAAGCTGACCGCTAACAAAGACGAGCATCCCTCCCTGTGGGCCCGAGGGTTGGCAATCAACGGTGGAGACCGCGTGCAAGCACTGTTCGAATGGCAGAGATGTGAGCTTGGCAGCGATCGCTTGAGCTCCCTGGATCTTGCCTCCCTCGAACGTCAGCATCGATCCGTCCTGGTATAGAGAGACTAGAGCGGCCCGGTTCGAGTCGAAGGTGCGGTAGTAGTGCTCGACGAAAGCCTTAGCGACGGCGTCGGGATCCATTCAGCCCGGTTCGGTTCGGAGGGTTGTTTTCTCTTTCGAGATTTTCTTTAGGTGGGGTTTCTGCTTCAGCGTTGGTAGCACGCACTTTGGATTTGGGTTGGTTTTTAAAGGGGGAGGCGGCGAGGGGAGACGGATGGAGAAAAACAGAAATAGGGATGCGTTCTTGTAAATTTTAGTCGGGACCCTCGAAATTTAAATATATTATCTTCCATGTTTAAGAATATGTAAATATATCCTATAAAATAAGAAAATACCGTAGGTACCCTCTACCGAGGTTTTAAAAAAAAAGAGTAAGAGAAAGTGAGAAACCGAAACTTTTCTTGTTGAGAAGAGTACATTTTAATGATTTGATATATTGTGTTTTCACACGGTGTTTATTAAACAATAAATTATAAGCTTAATTACTATTGATGAAAGAAAAGATTGTTACGATGCTAAAATAAAATGTTGGTGTAGGGCAATTTATTTTTTGAAGTGTCGATCTGTGTTTCAGTTGAATATAACTTGTGGTTAATTGCTTTCAATAATTATATTATCTGTATATAATTAATTAATTAATTATTTTTAATACTGTTGTTTTTGACATATATTTAGCAAAAAATCGATCATGTAACCTATTTTTAACATGGGATAATTTTCACAAGTTAACATTAAACTAGTTAATTTTTTAAAAAATATCATTGTCGTAAACGTTAGTTAATTTCAACACATCAAACACGTCTTAATAATTATAACTATATAAGTAAATATAATTACTAAGTGTTAAATGAAACAAGTTAAGTATTTAAAAGAATGATATCTTGCTAAAATAAATAGTTTAGTTTTACATACCAATATAACCTACATGTTAACAAAATAATTATTAGATATATTTAAAAATGACCACAAGGTGGACACTTGAAAGTTGAAACACTTAAAAGGTGAAAAAAAATATTATACTAATTATTTTATTTTCTAGTAGTATAGAATATTATCGCTTTATGCGAATAAATATTGGGAAAATAAATCGCGCATATTTTAGTTTCTTTAATTGAAACAAAAATGAATAGAGAGAGTTCTAGAATGAAAGAAAAAACTCAAAAAAGTGATTGCTAGATTGTCGTTTTGAATTTTCAGTTATAAAAATACAGGCATGTACTTTATTTCATAATTTTTTTATGAAGCACCAGTTGATGATTTGCTCTTTTTTTTCTTTCTCTACAGTAGTGCTGAATGCGTGTCTAAATTTAGTTTCAAATTTTAATGTTACAAAAAATTCAACAAGTTGTAGTAAATCATAATTAAGCAAATGGGCTGAAATAAAAGAGAAAGTTAGATATAGTAATAATAGTATCTTGTTATCGTTTGAAGTTCGCAACAATAAGAATTGACGAATAATTCAATATGCTACCTGCTGTACAAACAAAAATTTTGATTAATTTTTTAATGTTTTGTCTTCAAGACTAGTACTAATTTTAGCTAGAAACTATTTACTAATCATAGACACGTTATTTTATCTTATTATTATTTTATTTTAGCATAACCGGATCAAATGAATATAAATCGTTCAACAAGAATTTAAGTGTATTGGAACAATTTTCATAAGAATTACACCAAGTGGCTAATTTACGTAGCTATAAGATATATGAGGGATCAATTGAGAATTTTTTTATTTTACTAGTTCGACGCTAGCTTATATCTGGATAACGAGTTAGGCTAATATGACACTAGTGTTATATAAAACTAAATAACACTACATTTTAAATTCTTATATTTGCTTAAAGATTCGTAATATCCACTTTTACTGTTCAAGCACTTCATTTTGTACGGATCTTAAAGCAGATCTAAGAGTTTAAGATGTGATGTTATTTAGTTTTATATAACACCAGTGTCATATTAACCCAACTCCTGGATAACATCCACGCGTATAATTAGCTATTTAGAACTCTAGATGTGTCATTTCCAAGCAGTACTCTGGACTAAATTTCTACGTTACCAAAATTTTTCTTCCGCAGTTGTCAGTTCATCTGATCTAACATTAGAGGAATCATACTACAGAAATTTGTCAGCATCAAATCTCATCCCCTGATGTAGGACATGCTGATTGCCGTGGGTTCAACGCTAGGTTGCATTTTCATTTCTTTTCTACATGTTATCCGGATATGAGCTGCTGCCTTTTTTTTGCTCCCCATTTGCTATCCGGCTCTTGGAGGCACTCATAGAAGTAGCAATATGACCTGTGTGATGTCAACCAATCAAGCAAAAGTATTGAGATTCTTTGCGTGATGTCAACTCTACATGCAAAAGCTATCAGATACAGAATTCCGTTGAAATTTGTATAAAAGAAAGAATCTCCTAAAATTTCAGCAAAGTTATTGGTCCAAGGCATGTAGGGCGGTGGAAGATATCAAGATGTTGACCCAAGACTATAATATGGTTTAAGTATAGATGCTCAAGTTGTATAAAACTTCTCATGTTATTTGAAGGGGCATTCTAAATTAAACAATGACACATCTTTTTACTTCTATAGAGAAAAAAAAATTAAGCATGCTTTTCACAGCTTGAACTAGTTAAAGAATTATAAAATAGCACACATTCGTGTGCTATATGTACAATCACAAATTCACGACGACAGTGATTTACCGACATAATGTTAAATCCCCAATTCAACACCACCAGAACCTCACACAAAGTACTTGATCCGAGTTGTTTATTTGCATCATGAAACATCATCAAGAAGTATAACGTAGAAGAGAAAATTCAAATAATGCAACTAATGGTTAAATAATGAGAGTACGAGCATGTTCAACAACCACAAAATCATATCTAATGGGATGTCACGAGCATGAGAACTCAATAACTAATTCCTATAACCGTAAGAATAAAATCATGTAGTAACATGTGATAATAATGAATTATTCGGTTACATTACAAAAAGTTTTTTGAGTTTTCAATTTTTTGTATTTTATTTCTATTGTTTTCATTGCGTATATGCTATCTCTGTCCGTACTATGGTTTCTTATTGAAACTGAAATCAAAATTTTTGCTTAACCACATTACAAATTCTATCATTACAAAATTAAAATTCAACAACTTTTAATGTACAAATATACAACATGCTACCTCAGTTTCTATTGAAGAATGTTTCGGAGAAAAGACTCGATAAAATAGGGGCATATATAACATAACCTTCTGGACTCAAGGGGATATGTCTGCCCCCAGTCACCATCATTTAAAAAAAAATATTAATACAAGTCCCAAAGGGGCATGACGGGTGAAAAGCACATTCAGTGGTCATCTGTTGCAAATTCATGGCATGATGACATCTTACCCGTAATGATCTTTCATGCCCATAATTGAACTTTACTGACAAAATTTGCGAGTTTATGGGTAAGTACAAGTGCACATAATAGAGACCACATATAATTCAAGAGAAATTGTAAAAAGAAAGTAACATTTGAAGATAAGTTAAATTAGTACTTGGGGTTCATAGAGAGTAAGGGCTCTGCCACATAGAAATATCTGTTATTAGATTTCGAAGCTGATCAATTAATAGCTTGATATGCTTGTTTTTTACTTCTATTTCCTGCACACACAAAATAAACATAAACATTGATTAACATGTCTTCAAAATAGTTCAATCACAGAAGTGACAAATTCCTGCAAGCTATCAAGACAATTGAGATGTAAGTCCCAAATACAATTAGGCAATAGTGTCAGTAAGACGATAGGAAAGGTTGTGTCTCCATTCAAACACCAAAAATTGATATCCAGAAATATACAAATCAAATAAAATTTCTTATTCAGTAGAAATTTAAGGCAACTCTTGAGAATCTTCGAAGAACTACCTTTCTCAGAGAAGCTGCATGTGCTTCCAACCTATCTATGTCACTCAGATCTGACTTCAGTACTGGTATGTTTTCCTGTAACGTCGAACAAATTGAATCAAATTTCAAATCTTGTCATTTTTAAACATAATGCACACAAAAACACATTATTATAATAATGCAAATAATAGTTCAATCAAATAGTTCATGAATAAAGCAAGGTGCAAGAATATGCACCTCTGTAGTCACTACACCTTCCTATTGTTTTTTATTGTTATTATTAGCTTGTTCTGTGATTAATAGGTTATATTAACAAAAATTCAGGTCAAATTGAGCACAAAAGGCTTTTCTGCTCGTTTGAGGGAATGTTTTCTAGCATACTGATCACATATTAACTCAGTCTGACGATTTTGGTATTTTCTAGTAAAGTGAGGAATAAAGCAAGAGTTGCCTCCCTAAGGACTACGTATGAAGAAAATGAATGTTGGATCTTCATCCAAACCTTGTTACTAGATTGATCTCATAGACATAGTTCGTAAAATAATGACCGATACCTGAGAGGAGATGGTGCATAGAGAGTTAATTGAGGCACGAAGAGAGGTGACGGCTGTCTTGTACCTATGCCTGGCCTGGTCTAGAGATCCTCCGGTACTTACCCCTCCGCTGCCGCCGGAGCCGAATTCCGCCGGATGGGTGGAGTCGGACGCGTCGACTGTTTGCGGTGCAGGAGGAGGAGCTATGTGGTGGAGGGGATGGTGGTGATTGGGGATGTTTGATCCGACGGAGGCTGTGGAAGAAGGCCAGAGCGCAGCGTCGCAGAGCTCATCGCTCATGGAGGAGAGGATGTGGTAGGCGGCGCTAATGGTTTCTTCGAGGTGGATCTGAGCTTCTCTGGCGAGCTCTTGCTTAGTTTTGATCGCCATTTTCGTGCTTTGGAGGAAAACCCTAGTGATCTATTTGATTAATTCCGAGTTTGAGAGGGAAGGCAATGGAGGTGAACCGTCTGATTTGAATCCGGACTCTGAGGTGGAGCGAACTGAGCCCATTTAATCGGGAAAGTATGAGTTTTTCATGCGGTGATTTTAATCTGGTCCGTTCGTTTCGAATCGGACGGACCAGATCAGATCTTGCGTGAATTTTAAAAAAATTCAAAATTTAGTGAACCCTTAATCCAGTCCGTCCGATACAAAACGAACGGACCAAATTAAAAGCACCGCACAACTCCGCACGGAAAAACTCCACCCCAGAGGATAGCAATTCCATTTAATCACAGTCCAAATCTAAACTCAAAAATTGAGTCACTTTAGACTTTGGTTACTCTGCTTCACAAACACCGCGCAGAGAGGAAGGAGAAAGAAGAGAAAAAAAGAGTCCGAGCGCAGTTCTTTCTGCAAAAATTACAATCCAATTTTGAGGTTACGAATTTTAGAAAGGGATCAACTAACAGTCCCCCTACTTCAGTCCCCTATCTGTCCCCCGCACTAAAAGACAAAAAAAAGTTAAAACGTGCTAACTACCACCAGAGAGCAAGATTAATGCTATTTTATTAATAGTCAAAACGTATAGTATTCATACCTACGAATTTGTAGTATTCATACTTATTATTAGAACCATTCGTCATATGTAAACACAAGTTGGAGGGGACCAGTAACAACCAGGGGGACCGCTGACGTCTTGTGACAGCCTGGATTGGGGACCACAATCGTTTGAAAGCGACATTTACCAAGATTGGGGACCACTACAGCGAATCTATATATTATTCATATCTAAATAAAGAAGTATTCATATCTAAACAAATGAAGTATTCATTCTGACGATTACAAAGTATTCATACATGTTTAAAATAATTTATACAATTCAAAATTCAAAGTTAGATTCATCTCTCTCACCCTATCTCTTCCAAAAAGTATTCATACTGACGATTACGAAGTATTCATATATAACTAATGAAGTATTCAATATCTAACAAATGAAATATTCATATATTCATATCTAACTAATGAAGTATTCACATATGACACTAACAATATTAACATCTGACACTAATAATATTCACACCTGTTCAGATTGGGACTAAAAAGAAAGGTTGTTAGGGGGACAAAAAAGGAAGGTTGAAAATGGTGAATTTTGACCACGTGGGAGAACAAAAAAGGAAGGTTGTTAGGGGGACAGATAGGGAACAGATTCAAGGGGGACAACATCTTTACTCTTTTAGAAATTTGTACAAAGCCTTTCCTTCATTAGCATATTTCTTTCATTCCCTTTCTAATTACTTTCATCTGAAGTAGCTGAGCGATGTGGACAGATCGCATTCCTCTCCTTTTTCTCTTTTTTTTTTTCTGTTCTTTCTCTTTAATGAAGGATTTTCTATGTCTCTATAAAGCACAGTCCTAAAAGAATTTAACTCAGCTGTGGAAGAAGAGAAAGGAAGATGTGAACTTTTTTTTTATGAAAAAGACTTAAATATTATAGATAACATAATATTTTTCGTGCTATTATTTAAAATTTATCATATTAAAATTCAAATTTCGATCTAAGTAGTTCATTAAATTAGTTATATAATGAATTTGTACAATATTAATTTCTATTATTTTTAGATTTTATTTACTATTTTTTATGAATTATAAAAGATGATAAAAAATAAAAGAAAATTACTAATATTTTAGACTAATTTTTATCGTCTTTCATAAATTATAAAAAATAATAAAAAATAGTATTTTACAAATTCATTATATATCAATTAACTAAGTTATTCAAATCAAAATTTAAAATTTATACAATAAATTTTTAAAACAATAATATAAAGAGGAGGGTTCAAATGCCTCCATGTTTTTGTGCCTCCATCTCTCTTCATCATTTTCAAAGTTCAAACAGTCGATCCGAACCGCTCAACTTAACCTCCATACTAAAATATGTTTGGAGACCAAATTTTATATTTTTAGGAATTTTTTTACTATTTTTGTATATAGGTACAAAAATACTGTTTTTAGATGGTTCAGATTTACTGATTTTGTACCTATCTAAAAAAATAGTAAAAAAATTCCTAAAAATATAAAATTTGGTCTCCAAATATATTTTAGTATGGAGGTTACGTTGAGTGATTCGGATCAATTGTTTGAACTTCGAAAATGATGAAAAGAAATGAAGGCATAATGGAGGCACAAAAACATGGAGGCATTTGAACCCTCCTCTAATATAAAAGACCTTATATTATTCCTAGCATCTGAACTCTACTCTTCTTTTACACTACATTTTGAAGAACTGAATTAATAAGGTCATATTTGGTTGTGGAGTAAAGTTAAACCGGATTAAATTTCTTACTCCAAGCTAAACCGGAGTAAGTTAATCATGTTTAGTGGAGTAAACTAAACCACATCTCTAGGTGGTGTAAGTTACTCCGATTTAGCTCAAATTTTACTTCATCTTAAACCGCCTATGTTACTTCTCGTTTGACTCCTTCAGCGTGGAGTAAGGGATTTACTCTATTTCTTACTCCACAACCAAACATGGCCTAAAGGATTATGTCATTTTAGAGGCCAGGCCAAATTGGATTAGAGAGACTTAGTTTGGGCCAGGCTAAACTGCTCGGTCATGACCATCCGGCCCATTATAATTGCGTACATCCATGTCATTTGTAAATATTTTGAGCCTAGAGTGATGGCCCATAATATTGTGAAGTCGTCAACACTTCTATTTATTTTTTCCCTTTTATCAGAGACCTGATCAAATAAAAATTATTTCTCCACTTTTCTTCGCCTTTCCATCCTTCCTCTGCCTCCTCCATAACAAATTACAGAATAGAGCCGTACAAACACGTTGTGACTACTGCACAATTACACAAAGATGTGGCTATGGGTGTTAACTGAGCCGAACTAGGTAAAACAAAATTATAATTCAGTTTTAAAAATAGAACTGAAATAAACCGATTTAATATTGCAATTGAACTGAATCAAACTAAAGTTTTATTTCGGTTTTTTCAAATCAAACCAAAATATTTTAATTTTTTATTTAAAGCAATTGATTTATAATAAACCAAATTATATTAAGAAATAAACAGGAATATTAAGCAATAAACCAAAGTATTTAAAGCAATTGATTAAGAAATAAACCGGAGCAGTCTGGATCAATTTCATAATATATAAAAATTCAGTTAGTTCAATTATTTCAATTTTGAAAATTTTCAAACCGAACCAAACCGAAATCATAATCGGCTTTAAGAAAAAACTGAACCAAATCATTAAATTAAAAAAAAACGAACCATTTGGTCCAAATTAATTCGGTTCGGTTCAAAACCCAATGAACTGTGGCACCCCTCAGGACTTGGACAACAAGAAACTATTTATTATCATTTATCAATACAAAGGACGGATAAATAATATACTGATTCAGGATCAATAAAACCAAATCCTTTGCCCCCCCGGGGGGCAGGAAATTCCTACCCCCAGAGTCTCTGCGGAGTGGAACCGGTTACTGTTTAGGGGTTAACTATTTAGTTACTGTTTTTAAATGGGTCCCACCCGCAGAGACTCTGGAGCAGGAAATTCCTGCTCCCCAGAGGGCAGAGGATTCAGTCTCAGGATCAATAGCCCTTGACCTTGCACGCAAAAGATCATTGTTGTCGCTACGCTTTATAGCCTTTAGCTCACCAACAGCCATATTTTACTCTTCTCATTATAATTTTATTAGAAAAGGAACCCCAAGTTTAAGCTTAGTATTAATATGTCAAGCATGTGTATATGTTTTTCTTTATATATTGTTTTATTCAACGAGGCAGCATAATTAAGAATAGTTGGATCATCCATGTCAAAACATGTAAAAGTACCTGTAATAGTCTGTAGTCTATGTATACTGTTGTCTGATTTTTCCTATTTTGTAATAGAATTGCCAAGCATTGTCTGAGTTTCTGCCTTCATTGTACCACTCAGGGACCATGCATATATCCATGCTCAATCAGTACAGCAGTATCACAACTTCTACTTGCAATTGGTCATTTCCTCTTTGCCACAACATGGCCTGGTACTTTGTACATCGGCCGGGACCCACTGGGCTGTGATTCAGAGATTGCGCCAGAACTCTTCGGCTTGAAATTTTTTGGCGCAATATACAATTTTCTAACCATAGCCAACCCAGCTAGCCCTATGATATTCTCTGCTGTTATTACAAGTAGTATGTATTATTACAATCTTTATCCTCTCAGGTACCTGATTGAGAACAATTAGCAACGAACGGTCCAGATTCATCTCAGCCGGGCCAAACTTAATCCCGTGCCTGTGGAAACTAAGGGGCCCGTTTTGAGATTCTTGCCAGGTAAACTAAAAGAACGGTTCAGATTTAATAATTGCGCCTCGGGTACGTACCTGGAAGGATCCGAATTCGTATTATTATGATTTATGAGGCGGAAAAACAAGCACATGGACATCAGATTAGAAAATTGGAATCAT